>SBJP01000171.1:0-16178 GCA_014805705.1 Cucumispora dikerogammari | reverse complement strand
TTTTTTTTAACAAACCTGTTTTTGTCTAAGACTTTTTTATTTTGTATTTTTATAATATTTGGTGACGAAAAAAAAGCTTTAATTAGACTGAAACGAGTCGCCCCGAACTTTAGATCTAACTTATTTATTTAATTAAGCGCTCCTCAATTTAATTAAGACAATTTTGTTTTAAGAGATTTATTTACTTTCATTAAGCTAAATTTTTTTTTAAATGTCACTTTTTATCTATTTATTAGACTTTTTTTTAGACTAAAGATACACAAGAAGAAAAATTGAGTATATTGCATGTTTTTATCTGAGAACAACTGAACAAATATTTTAAATAAATTAAAATTTATTTTTATGTATTTATAGTTTAGGCGAATAAAATTTAGAAATAAAGAATATCACAAATTAAATAGAACATATTTAATTAATTGGAATAAGACTAAATAATTATAAGCCAAGCTCTTTTTTACATAAAAAAAAAGAATGCTAAAACACTTTTAAAAACAACTGTTCATCAAAAAAAGCTTTTTTTATGACATTTAATTCTGAATCTTTGACTTTAGCTATAGAAATTTCGTTTTTATACCAGTCGGTTGTGTTTTTATAATTTTTTATAGCTTTTACAGAGATATTCTATACCTTAAGTATAATTTAGATGTTTTTTATGCAAAAGATTTTTATTCGCAATACGTGGTATATTCACTAAAGAAACATATGGCCGTTTTGACCCCTATAGTCGGTTTTTCACTATTTTTTAATAGTTTTAACGCATCACAGAAGTATATCTAAAGAAATATTTAGTTCGGTTTCACGTAGCGCCAGAAAAAAAATTTATCGACACACTACAGACTTTTAACATGCTTCTTAGATATTTCTAGACAAGAGAAGATAGGATTGTTTTCTTTTTTGAGCGTTCTTGTTTGTAAACAAATAGCCTTTCAAAAAAACATAATGTCAACATTTTTTTGTTTTTAAAAAAGCATTTTCACAAAAAGAATTTTGAACGAAAAAAATCGATACCCAAAAAAAAATTTTGTCTTCGAAAATAAATTTTTGCTTGAAAAAAAATATCTAAAGTAGAAAAAATTGATGCACAAGAAAAAGACATATTTTTTTAAGGATTAACACTGAGAAAATTTATACTTTAAAATTTTTTAAAAAGTTAAAACTTAAAAAAAACTATATAAATTTTTAAGCTAAAAAAATGTGACGTGACAATATGGTCATCGTAATAATACGGTCTATTTTTTTATAATATAAAAGGTATTTTTTGACTGAAATTAATTAAAGAGACTGGCGTAATAATACGATCTATAATAAAAACACAAAATTTAATAAAAAAAGCTGAATTTAATATAGAACGAAATATTGCATTAATCAAGCGTAATAATACAGTCTATAATAAAAACACAAAGTTATAATAGAAAAACATGTATTTAATATGGATCGTATTATTAACCAGTCTTCTTAATTAATTTTTGTCAAAAGACACTTTTTCTATTATAAGACTATAGACCCATTATTACGATAATAAATATTGGTTTTTTTTCAATTTTTTTAGTACTGTTTAATTATTCTGTAAAAAACAATAAAGAAAACTTACAAAGCAAAAAACAATAAGTATTAATTCGGCAACAAAAAAACAAAACATAATCAGATGTATAACAATCGAACACTTTTTAGGGGTGTGCACGAAGAAAGAAAAAAGATGTATAAAAAACAGCGACAAATATTTTCGCTTGTGAGAATGAAAATTTATACACGTACAAAGAGAAGGTGAAAAAGATTTATGTTTGTCGGTTTGAACCGATGAAAAACAAAGAGTTTTTTAGGCCATTATTTGCTCGGGTATATAGAAATAAATAATTTACGCGAACGTGTCACAAAAAATTATTCTAGGATTGTAGCAGAGACGATTAAAAATGACGTTTTGACTTGCGTGGGTTGTCAAAGAAAAGCGGCTGGTCTGTGAAAATGTTATTTAGAGACTGATTATATTGTTGTTTATTAAGAAGAGACCGATGACCGACACAGTAGATTTGACTGTGTACGCCAATTTTAAGGCTCGGGATTGCTATCTGTTCAACTTCATAAATTTTTTTTCAAATTTTGCTTTTTGTTTTTGAGAAAGGAAAGAGATCACAAAACAGTATTAAAGATACTGAAATTTTTTTTACTCTTAAGATCTCTTCAAAATTTTTTATCTGAATAATGACAAAGAGTTTACGTCTAATGACATAAAGCGTTCTTGGAAAATCTGAATGTGTCGGGCGTTCAAGGAATCTTTTTGATCTCGGGCTCGAGATCTAATCAAATGCTTTAATCGAACAATAAAGTCTTAGAATAAAAAAGTTTTTGGAAGATAGAATATAGATATATAGACGCTTTAAAAGAGGTTGTATTTCAATATAAATCCTGTAAGCACAAATCTACAAAGGTTTTCTCTTTTGTTTTTTTTGGAGATTACAATACTCTCTCATCTCTTTGGTCTGACATAAATTAAATTTTGAGGTTCAGCAACATAGGATCTAATATATCGAGTCTTCGTAGGTTATAAAGAAGAATATAACAACAAGTTCCGACTAAAAATGTGAATGTCGACAATTTTGTTATCATAGCTAAAGAGTTTAACAGTTATTTTCTAAGAGGAAGAAAAATTCTTTATATTATTATTTTAATGATATTTATAAAGTAATAACAGTCTATGTACATATGTGTCTGTTGTAAAAATAAAAGCAGTTGTTCTCACTAATTTTCTCAGTTTACAAATTGTTAATTAAAAAGGTAAAAACTTAAAAAAAAAATTATGAATTTTTTGTTTTTCGTTCTATAAAAAACACTTTAATTACTCAAAACCATACTAGCAGACTCGCATCGAAAACTTAAAGATATCGGATATTGAAATAACAATAAACATTATATAGGGTATGCAGGCGTTATTTCCCCGTAAAATATGAATTCTTTTTATTTTGTTAAAATATCTTTCCCTTTTGTTGAGCGTTATTTCTTCTTAATTAATTTTTAGCTCATGTCTAATATATCAGAAATTAAAAAAAAACAGAAATATTAGATTCGTAAAGACATGCGTTGATTGTGAAAATAAAAGAAAGCGATTATGGAATAAAAAATGCTGCAATGTTGCCTGCTATCTCAGGCTTTGTTTTGTTGATTATATCATAATTAAAATGTTTTTAATATATCTTTTTTGCAGCCTCATAGAGAATATCAGGCAACATTACAGCATCTTTTATTTCAATACTGCTTTTTTTTTCTTCCCGATCAACGCTTATGTGTCGAATTTGATATTTTTGTTTTTTTTTAGTTTTTTAATTTTTTGATATAATAGACATGCGTTAAAAATCAATTAGAAGAAATAACGCCTGACTAAAAAAAATATATTTTAACAAAAGAAAAAGAATTTAATTTTTAGAAAAAATAAAGCCTGCAAATCTATATTGTGTGCCACTTTCTGGCTCAATTTTATCTACCAACATCTATATATAATTTCAAAAAAAGAAACACGGGCAATAATACTTAAACATAGAAACAACTGCTATTTTCGACATTTAATCTTATGAATTTAAAAAATAACATTCTACTGTCTTTTATTTTTATTTTCTTTTTGAAATCTTTTTTTAACAAAACAGAAAAACAAAAAAATTTATACATCAAAACTTTGAGAAAACGTTTCTGCATTAAAGTAACATATCTTTTATAAAAAAAAGTTCAATTTTATTCATTATAAATAAACGATTTTAGTTTAAACATTTTATTATTATAAATTCTGTTGGCTAAAAGCTGTTGTAGCTCACCCTTTTTTTTGTTCTAAAACAGAACAATATATAAATATATAGTGAAAAGAATTTAATAAATAACGAAAATTATAAAAAAAGATCTAAAGGGTGTGAAAAGCATTTTTTATAGTACGATTAAACTTAAACTCATTATAAATTTATAACGTATTTTTATAAAAAAGGGTTTGTCTTTTTATGTAAATTTTTAGTCTTCCTACGACGATTTGATAAATAGAGTGTGAACTTTGGAGTTATTTGGGCCCACAAAATGGTTACTGTATTTTATTTTCAGATGTTGAAAAAAAAGCTTGTCGAGCCCGTTATAACTCTTCATTGTTCTGTGATTATTGAAGTTTCAATTTTTACGTTTTTTAAAATAATTTCATGCAGTATTTTAGTGTTTCGTTCGATCACTAACTTATAAAAACTTTTTTTGTAGATTCTGTAAATACCTTAAACACACCAAATCGTTTCGAGCATTCTTCTTGCATTCCCCCTTCTTTTTGTTAATTTGATTTCGTGCACCTCAACCAAACAACCAGGATATCTAATCCTGGTATTTTTTTTCTATTCAATTTGTCGCGTAAAATCTTTAAAATTGTATTTACACATTTTGCCTCACTTCTATTTCGTGTTTATCCTTTTTATGAGGGTGTCTTTCCACAACAAATAAACTAGCAAAACAATTTTTTTAATGATAAATGAATATTTTGGAAAACAGATTTTTTTCGAATACTTATTTCTTTTTTTTTTCACATTTTTGTAAAACAACACCGCCGTAGCCTCTCCCCTGTTTTCACCATATCAAAAACTTACGTCTTTTGACAAACTTTACAAAACCTTTTTCTCTGTGTTAAAGCCCGAATTTAAGCATAGATTAAAACATTCGATACTCGAACGCATGCATTTTCAACTCTCGTTTTCGCCGACATAGAAAAGTGTTTTTTAAAACAAAAAATGAGGGGGCTATAACCGCGTTTGTTCATTCTGTTTTTTATTTACTGATTTTTATAGTCGTAATAATTACAGTCTATAACTTTATAATAGAATTGTATTTTTTG
Organism: Cucumispora dikerogammari; assembly: GCA_014805705.1. Classification (NCBI taxonomy): domain Eukaryota; kingdom Fungi; phylum Microsporidia; genus Cucumispora; species Cucumispora dikerogammari. Next base: position 11,335 of record SBJP01000171.1, on the reverse strand, counting down.
ACTAAAATTAATTAAAGATACTGCTGTAATAATCTAAACTATAATAAAAATACAAAATTATAATAGAAAAAACATAGAAAAAAGTTGATTTTAGAAAAAATGATAGATAAATTAAAAAAACCTAAAAAACATACTATCTCTTTACTGCAAATTAAAAATCGTTACAGCGCGTTTTTTATGCTATGATAGAACTTTTTTGTCTTCTTTGAACTGAAAAAAACTGTAGAAAAAAAAAGTTTTAACCACTCACCGCTGCGATTATGGTTTTTTATGCTTTGATTGGAAGCCAAGTTGCAACAAATATAAAAAAACGTTGTGACTTTCATCATATTTTTTCGATATAGATCTCACTCTTTGGTAAATAATTATCTTTATATATGAGTGGTGTTAACAAACCACTATAAAACAAACAAAGCTTGAATATAATGTTAATTAATTCTTTATTAGTGCTGTTTTTGAAACAATAAGAAAGATTATAATACTTAAAAAAGAGAAGCAAATTGAGTATATTAGTAAAAATTTGAAAATAGATATAATTTTTTTTAGCAAAAGAAAAAGTCATGGGGGCTGAATGTTTAAAAATATTTGATGTTTTAGTGGAATTATCATGAAATTAAAAAAGTTTTTCTTAGTTCTTGCTTTAAGACGAAATATGATTAACTTCGGCAATATAATTACTAAATGCGTTAAATAAGAGACTCTTATCATGTCAGATTGTTGAAAAGAGTATCTTAATGTAGACAATATCGGGGATGAGCAGAGGAAATAAATCTTACGCATAACACCGTAGACCCTTAAGATAACTCTATTCACACACAAAATATAGAGTGTTTGTAATTATATTTAAAAAATACACCGAATCAAGGGTTAAAAGTTTAAAAAAAACTAGAGTACTTTTTTGCAGAGTTTAAAATTTTAAAGTTTTTTAAACACCCATATTATAAGTTGTTGCGACGGTTTTCGTTTTTTTCTGCTTTAAATAAATTTTTTTTAAGAAACTTTTTTTTTATTTAGACATTATTTTTCTTCCTCCTCTTCCCCCAAATCCTAAAAACAACTTTTGCCAAAACTTTCATTTAATATAGACTGTATTATGACACCCATCATGCGTATTAATACTGCCTATGATAAAAACACAGATTTATAATAGAAAAAACATGTATTAAAAATAGATCGTATTTTTACGGCAGCTTCCTCAATTAATTTTAGCCAATAAATATAATTTCTATTATAAAAATATAGCCAGTATTATTACGATAACGTTATTGTCACATCTTATATATAAAATATGATTTTAAACCCTATAATTATTTAATATATTTAAAACGACCCAAACTATTATTTTTCTTCTCTATTTAAATTAAATATCAGCATGTATTTAGTTTCCGAGTCGCATATCGTGTATAATTTTATTTTTTATTTATCAAATTTTTGAAGATTATATGTCTTTAATTTTAATTCACTCTTTTAAAGACAAAAACTTTCATTAATAAGTATATAACGCACAGATGAAAACATAATGAAAATATTTTATTGCCTTGTCATCTCTGTTGAATTTTGTTTTTCTCTTTTTCATTAACATCATATATTGAGAAGTTTGATATTATTGTTTTTAATCTATTTCTGGACACAGTTTGAATACAATAGACTTCAATAATCTACCTTAGCTCCTCTCCAGTACATATAATATTCAAAGAATTTTTACATAGACATGAAATATGATACCAATATGTTTTTTTATTTTTGTGTTTTTTATTTTCTGGCAAAGTATACGAGCTTTTAAAACGTGTTGTTTTTTAAAGTTGTTAGTCGTTCCACAAAACCTTTGTTTTTGAACAATTAAAAGAGTTCATATGTTGTTTTCGCTTAATCCGTTAAAATTTCTCTCGTCTCGAAATTAAGAATTTTTTTAAAAGAGCAGTTTTTTTTCTTCGAAAGTGATATCTTTGTTACATCACTCTAATCCATCTAAATAATTAAAATTCGTGTGACTCGGCATGATGCAGATTTATCTCGAATATTTCTGATAATACCTTATCACATTTATTGGTTTTCGTTTTTTCTAATATAAAAATGTATTGTCATTTCTCATAATATTTTTTTTGATTAAAAATATAAATAAAGCTCAGGCCAATCAAAAAAAATTTTTTTTAAAAACGATTTTGAATGTAATTAATTATAGAATCGAAAAATCTATGTTTCAATAAAATAAATATATGATTAAAGCGAAAACTACATATCTAATGTCATTAATTTAATTTTTTAAAAACAAGCAACATACAATCAGACAAAACAAGCATTTCAATCTGCAAAAACTACAGTGAAGCAAGAGTTCGCTCGTAATTTTAAAAAGAGTTTTCTCAATTTTTAGTGTTGTTTTTTGAGCTTTAAATATTAAACTTCTAATACTATTCAAAAAAAATAGCTTTTTTATTATTAGATTTGATATATTGTTGCAGCTTTTTTGATTTTTTTTGATGATGATAACATTAATATTTTAAAAAAATATATTTCGAATTGTTGCAAGAGTTAAACTACACAAATAATTAAAAGGCAAGAATAAATTAAAAAACCCAGTAAAACGATATTAAAAAAAAGACAAAAAAGACAAAAAAGACACTAGAAAGAGTTTAATTATGTCTAACAGAAAATTTAATTAAATAATATAAAGAACTTATATACTTTGCAATGTAAAAATCTAGAAAAAAAAGATAACCAGAAAAAAAACATCGATGAAACAAACGTAAAAACGATAAACAAAACAATAATATACATCATGATAGGCGAAACGGTTGAATAATAACTTTCACGCCCCCTTCTAGTTTAATTCAAAGATTTTTATTCACGAAACTATTTTTATCTCAATGAGATATTTTTATTTTTATTCAGCATAATTAATTTACAAAAAAAAATTTTAACTACGAGAGTGAAATGTTTTCGAGCGTTTTTTGCTCCTTTAATAATTGTTATACTTTATTATCGAGCAAATTTTATATCGAGAAGTTGTAAAACACAAAGCGTCAGAAAAATCTTTTTCACTATTATATTATTAGATGAATACAGAAAACTTTCAAATTAAAAATATACAAGAAAACATAAACCAGTTAGAATGTTTTTTTTACTATTGTAATATTCCTCTGTTATAATATCTTTCATTTTTACTATAGTGTAAGATTTGGTTAGCGTATATTTCTTTCTTATAATATTGTAAGGTTTAAGATACGAGCAGGTGAGTATTTTATATAATATAAGGAATTATGAGTATCGTTTATTTTATCATATTACATTTTTAATGCTTGCTGAAATGTATATTTAACTTTTTTTCTTTATCTTTTTTGTTTAGACGTAATGTTTGTTTATCATATTACAACGATATAATGTTTAAGTTTGTGTTTGTTTAATATATTACAATAAGGTAATGTTTGACTAAAACGTTAACTTAATCATATTGCAATATCGTAAGGTCTAATGAGCGTATATTTAAACACATTTCAAAAATGTAACGGTTCTGTGCAACGTTTATTTTGCCATATTACAATACTGTAAGGTTTAGTTGCAGAGTATGTTTTACATATTACAATAGTGTAAGATTTTTGGTAAAGTTTATTTAGACATACTGCAATAGTGTGAGATTTGTTGAGAAACAATAGTTTACATATTACAATAGTGTAAAGATAACTATAACGTTTATATTATCATACTACAGAAGAGAAAAACTTGAGGCACGTTATTTACTATATTACAATAATGTAATGTTAAAATGAGGCTTATGTTTTCCATTTTACAGAAGAACAAGATTTAGATTAACATTTGTTTCTATCATACTACGATAATGCAAGGTTTAGTAGAACGTATGGTTTTTATATTACAAAAGTGAAATGTTTGATGCGACGTTTTTTATATCATATTAAAATAGTGTATCGTTTTCAAGAAACTTATATTTTCTATGCTAAAACAAAGCAAAGTTATGTGAGTGAATAGTTATAAATTTCAATAATGTAAAGATTAAGTGTAGTGTTTATTTTATCATATTACAAGTGTGTCAGGTTTACGTGCAACGATTATTTTACTATATTACAAGAATATAAGATTTACATGTAATGTTTATTATATTACTACAGTGTAACGTTTATGGTGTCGTTTATTTTATCACAGAACAACAGTGTAATGGCCATGGGTGTTGTTTATTTTACTGTGTTAAAAGAGCTAGATTTTTGTGGAAGCGTATGGTTTTTATATTGCAAAAGTGTAATATTTGGGCGAATTTTATCTTATCATATTCCCAAAATGTATCGTTTTCAAGTAACTTGTATCTTCTATGTTAAAACGTACATGTTTTAAAAGAACTTGTAGTTTTCAAAATTGAAATAATGTAAAACTTTGAGAAACGATTATTTTACACATTATATTGTGAAAGATTAGAGTAGATCCTTTATTTTACATATTACAATAGTGTCGGCTTTGGGGGAAAACGAATATTTTATTTTTTTCAATGGTGTACGGTTTGGTGTAAAGTTTATCTTTTATATTACAATAGTGTAATGTTTAATGTATGTTTATTTTAAGACAATACAATAGTGTAAGGTTTATGTGTATTGTTTATTTTATCATATTAAATAATGTAAGATTTGAGATAATCGTTTATTTTATTATATTACAGCAGTGTAACGTTTATTTTATTATATTACAATAGAGTAAGATTTGGTTTTCGTTTTTTTATCACTTTAAAATAGCGTGGTTTTTTGCTTAGTGTTTATTTTATCATATTACAATAGTATAATATAAGGCCTAAACGCAGAGCGTAAATTATTTGTTAAAATAGTGTAAATTTTGATTAAAGCGTATATTTATCATATTACAATAGTATAAGATCTGAACGCAGAGCGTATATTCGTTGTTAAAATAGTGTAAAACTTGATTAAGACGTATATTTATCATATTACAATACTGTAAGATTTAGATTGACGATTATTTTTCATATTATAATAGTGAAAAACTTGAGTGAAACATTTGTTTTTTATATTACAATAATGTAGTGTTTGGTTTGGGTATCGCACATTTTTTAATTTAAAATAATATAATGTCTGAGAAAAACAGGTTTTTTTATATTACAGTAATGCAATATCAGAGCGAAAATCGTTATTATAGAACGGTTTTAAAAGCATTTCTTTAAACAGTTTTTTAATATAAAAAACTCTATTTTTCTATATAAATAATATAGAACAGTTTTTACGAAGTATCATTTTTTATGTCAGAGTTATTGGGAAAAAAAGTTGTAACTAAAAAACAATTTGTTGCTATTGACCAAGTTACTTTATAAATGTTTATTTAGCATGATTAGCTCAGATGTTGTGATTTTAAATAGATTGACTTGCCAAACTTAAATAGTGCGCTCGTTTCTTGCGAAATCACAGCTTTTTATATTATCTTTTTATAATAAAAATTAACAAACAAAAGATTTAGAAATTTAGTTGTTTATATAATTAAGTCGCCGTTAAAATATAGTAACGAGCGAAAAATTTTGGCATATCTCGTGGTTTTAGCGCGCTATATTTTATAATAGTAAGACTCGCTTAACGCACAGCACATGCATCGCGCGCCACATTAAATAAAAGTGGACAATTGGGATAAAATATCGTCGAGAACAAAAAACGGCCGCTGACATTTATTAACGACGAAATACTAGAAGAGATCTTAAGAAATATTAAAAATTATTTATATGCTTTAAAGAACATAGACGAGTCTGATTATAAGACGGAAAAAAGGATATTCAACTAAAAAAATAATAGGTGATGCGAGAAAAGATATTTGTCATTTTACTAGAATAAATGCGAGATTTTTTGTATTTGTGTTTTTTTATTTAATACGCAACAAGACATAAATTTTCGATTCAAAAAAAATGTAAAGAATTTACTGTAATATTTGAGCTTTTTATTTTTTTTAAAAGTCTGTGAGCATTGCAACAAAAAAAAATAAATTACAGTCTTTAAAAAAATTCTTTTTTTTATTACTTTCATTCTTTCCTTCAGTAAATAATAAAATAAGAATAAGAAGCAAAAAACACTTTTGCGTTTTTGTTAAAGTATTTTTTTGAAAACCAGAAACAACGCATTTTTATTTTATAAACCAACTTGTTTTTTATGTATAGGGTCTATAATTATTTACGTGTTTATGTCGGCAGTTTTTTTATTTTAGCACTGCCTATATATATTTAAATCAAAACTGTGTCTTTTTAAATCAAAAAAAGTTTAGATGTTGTTTGGAAATTTGAAAAAGAAATTGACATTATAATATATATTTCAAATCGAATTATATAAGTTAAATTCCGTCAATTAAATTTTAATTATCATATGTAAGAGTGTATTAAATTAGAAGTAAAAAAGAAATTAAATCCGCATCTTTACTTATAATCATTTTTTGCTGTCATAATTCATCACCACTTTGAATTTAATCTTTTTTCAGGGCTATACATTTTCTAAATCTCAACCCAAAACTTTTTAATTTACTCTTTATGATTTATATAGCGATTAATCGGATTTATGTTATATATTTAACTCTTATAAAAAACAATTTTTTTCCCAAAATCTAATCGTTTACTCAAATACTTTCCTGTTTAATTTATCCGAATGCACATGTTTTGAACCACATGAAATATTTGACAGTGTATTAGATTTATATGTTTCTAATTTTATTGGAATTCATTTTTCATCCAGACAATAACACTCGTTTAACGTCTATCTCCCTTTCTGACTGCAAGACAGAAGATGTACCGACATAATATAAAAACAATCTAGAAGCATTTTCTTTTTTTTTGCAAAAATAACAGAAACTAAAAAACATTTGTTTTCAAACAACGCCACTTTAACTCCGAACGTATTAAACTCTCGAGATTGAATCTTTGTTCTTATCTCATCACTAAAACTATCAAGTTTATTAACCAACCTGCACGCGGGTATATAATTTGAAAGTCGAATTAGCTTTGTACGTATACTAGAAAATCCTTTGTTCGCGTGTTCTACTATATCTTTATATTTGTCTTGAATTTCTTCGTCAAGATCTTTTTCCGGTTTTAGAGCTGTAAGTATTTGTTGTTTTGCGATTTTATTCAAATAACGGTTATTTTTTATCTTTTTGATCGGTTCACAGCCATGAGAAGAACTTTCTTCTATTAGAGACTTATTTAATTCAAAGCCGAGAAGCTTTCCGTATTTATTTAAATGAGACTTGATTTCTTTAGTTATGTTTATTTCTGATAATATAGTAACCCGTTCATTTACAGATAAAAAATGTTGGGTTACGTACAGTCCTTTGGTAGGGAAATATCCACTTATAGCTTCTTCATTTGCACCCGTATATGAATGATATAATCCAAATTTTCCTCCCCACCCAATAAATTGAAATTTCGGTGAGATCAAGACGTTGTTTTTAATATCGCAAAGTTGCCAAGCGCGAATAGCGTGAAGAGCTGCTTTTATTGGGTCAATGTTCGTGTTGAAATCAATATTTACTTCAAAGCCTTTTATGTTTTGGCCTTCAGAAACATTTTCCAGTTTATATTGCGCGGCTAGCCTATCAAGTAAGTCATTATCTAGCTTCGATCCTGCGATAAAATGTTCTATTAATGCCGTGGCCGTTTGATTCAACAAATTCTCTTGTTTAAACTTCGATATTCCCAGCATTTGCCGATATATAGATTTGTTTCAAATAACATCCTCTTTTCAATTTTTGCTAATGAGCTGTTTACTTGTTTTTTAAAACAGAGAATGTGTAATAATTCTATGTGCATGGTTGGTTTAACTTTAAATTATTAATATAATATAAACACATAGTGCACAGCTATTTCAGAAATAAACGAATTTATTTTAAAATATATTAAAAAAGTTCCAAAATATAAACGAATTAAAACAAAAAGCAGTTTAATTTATTAACAAAATATGTTCGCATTCTCTTCAAAAACCGAGAAAAATATTTTTAAATGAACGTGTTCTAAGCGAAACAAGTAATTTTTAATAAATAGACTTAGTTTCATTAAAAACATAACCATAAATATATATGAAAGATAACTTATATTACATAAATATTTAAATTCTTCAAGCCATTAATTCACAGATGTTTTAAAAAAGTATTTATATTAAAGAACAGAGTGTTTATATTATTGAAAATGTCTCAATTCTATCTGAGAATAAAATAGTTGAATATTATTAAAGTCGTTTATATTTTGGAATAAAATGTCTTTGTAGTATTTTTGTTTTGTTTACTTATATTTTCGAAAAATTTCACTTATATTTAAATGCTTTTTATAAAAAATACGATTGAATTTTTTTTAGCAAATAGTCTGCAATTTCTTATGTGTTGTTTCAATTCTGAATAAACTTAATAATGATTGAAACAATCTCTGAATTTCAAGAAATATTGCAAAAATTATTATAAAAAAGCATAAAAGCTCTGAAAAAAAAAGTAAGAATAGTCAAATGCTGTCAAACGCTTTAATTTAAACATAAAACGAAATAAAAATTGAACTGTTTAGAAAAAAAACGTTTGAAATAAAAAATATTTATTCTTTTGACATGTTTTATTATCTCATTTTGTTTTATTTAGATTCACTTGTTTTATATATTTTTTTATTTTCGAAAAATAATTATGTTTTTTCAAGACAGTTTATTAATGACAAATGTAGTAAAACTTTGTCAGTGCATATGTAACATACATCGTCATTTCATTAGGTTTAATGTTATCGTAATTTTTTTAACGCGATATACAACATCTTCAACAACATTATTGTTTTTGTTTTGTGTAACGTAAATCTTATATAAAGATTAATTTTTATATGAGCTGGCAATATCGAAACGTTATTATTATTCTATACTCAGTGCTAGTATTAGGCAAGATAATATAAAAAAAATCTTTTTTTTTTCAACATTGGTTTCATGAAATTCGCATTTCTAAAAGTTGGCTTAGTAGTTTATAATAGTGAGAACATTAACAATCTCATATATAGACATGGTAAAAAAAATAGTATCTAACAATCTTTTTTTTATCAGCAATCTGTCATATATTAAATTTGTATTTGCATTTTTCTTTAACTCAAAAAGAAATCGGTTGAATATTTGTTTTTTATAATTAGTTTTTAAGCTTTCAATACTTTTTTGAGACTGTAATTAAATAGAAAAAAACAGTTCCGAATACGTGAAGATAAGAGACTTGTTAAATATTTGAAACAAAATTACTTGCTACGAACCGGTGCATTTTTGCATAATAATAAAAATTTTTGTTTTAAAAAGAATTTCTGATTTAGTTTCTTTTATCTTCTAGGAAATATGTCAATTACATTCGTGTATTATATTTATTTTTGTATTATTATTTGAGATTTTAAAAATTTTCTTCATAAAAAATTTAAGTACTTTTGTTTTATTAATAACGTAAGATTTTTGTTCTTTTCCCAATTATGAATACCATAATAGATAGAAGATTAAACGTTTTTTTTAAAAATTTTGCGTCAGAAAATTACAAAAAATATCTGTATATAAATAAAAACGATTATGTTTTTTACTACCTGATTTTTTTTTGAAAATTAACAAAGAAAAATATTAGAGAATTTTATTTTAAACAAGTTTAGAATTATAACACACACTGTGTTTTTTCAGACTGTAAAATTGTTCTTTGAAAAAAACATTTTTATTTATTAAAATGTAAATAAAAAACATAGTAATTCAGTATAAGCACTTATTTTCTATTTAAGTGTTTAGTAAGATATGTTAGTTTTTGTCGATGAAGGTATACTCAGCATTAAATGTGATTAATACAACGTTCTTTAGTTCCCTACTTGCTTTAAAGTCTTCTTTATAAAATATCAATCATTATTTTAATCCATAATGACATTGATTATTATACTAAAATTACAAACATAATGTGAAACACAAAGCACTAGTGTAATAGTACACTGATAATATTTTTATTTTGATACGGAAAGCTGTATTTAATAATAATGTTATAAGCGATACAATACGCTCTGTCAGATGGGTATTACTCTTATCTCTACTGATGTGTAAGCGAGTTTGGTAAATTTAATATTCGCGCAAGACTAAGTCATCTTTCAAATAAAAACTTTTCTGTTAATCTCCAATCACGAAACATAAAAAAGTTTTAGTTGACTAGAGAGAGCATGCTATTAAGCAATAGAGAAACTTAAACTTATTTGAAAACTCGTATCAAATTAGAATTAAAGCAGAAATAAGCAACTTCTTTAGTCGGAGAGACGAATCTAAAAAAAATTACGTTCCCGTGGGCTGATTGTCTATTCGAGGCAAAAAAACTTCACAAGTTTCTGGCCAGATATAAGAAAATGTCACTTTTGAGGCCAGATTAATAAACTAATGTTTTAATCACGACTCATTTCTTTAATAAGTGGGTAAACCGAAACGCGCAATAGCGTTTTGATACTTCTTTGTAATTTTTCGCAGTAAAAACGAGTCGCGGGCTGTTAAAAAATTTTTTCTGTTCGTATGTCGTCTACCCTTGCTCTAAAGCGTGTAGGCAATTCTGCATACCTCATCACTGAGCTGCGTTTTTCGTTTCAGAATATATATTTATTTTTCAAATGCGTCTCATATTTTTTAAATGTGTTTAAATTTACTCAATTCGTTTCACATCATCACTATAATTTAATTATGTAAATGTTCACAATAAAACGTTTAAGTAGAAATTACTTAGTAAATATTAATCAAAAAAATCTTTAGTCTTTGCGCGCATATGAACGAAATATATTATTTTTAATTTGTGTTACGCCGAAAGAAGAAAAAACACTGTATTAAAGTCTCAGGTTATCTGCTTAAAATATATCTTTTTTTATTAAATTCGCACATTATTCTCTTTTTTATTCGCTTTCTAAAAACTATCGTAAGCAACACTCACGTGTTCGTTGTTTAAACAGAAAAACCTGTATGTTTTGTATATAAAGTTTTATTTTTTTAATATTTTTTTACTTAATTAAATTATATTGGGCTGTGTGGAACGCATTTGAGAAGTGTGAAACGTAACTGGGCGATATGAAACGCATTTTAAAATTAAATATAGTCTTTGGTGTGTGAAACGCTTCTGTGTGGTGTAAAATGGAGCAGTACCAGCGTATATTTGTATAAAATAATGTTTAACAGGTAATGAAAAGCAAGCTACATCAATATGAAATAAAGTTAAATGACCATTTTTAAAAGACCATAGAATCATACAATCTCAATTAGTCACAAAAAAAACTTTCTTCAAAAAGCTCTGCTTTTTTTTAGAAAACAAGATATAAAATTTTAAAACTTGTTTTTATTTGTCAATAAAAAGAGAAAAA
>SBJP01000170.1:0-23659 GCA_014805705.1 Cucumispora dikerogammari | reverse complement strand
TCGTTTTTTTCAGATTCGTTTTTTTCAGATTCGTTTTTTTCAGATTCGTTTTTTTCAGATTCGTTTTTTTCAGATTCGTTTTTTTCAGATTCGTTTTTTAAGGCTGTTTTTTCAAGTTCAATTTTTTTAAGTATAGTTTTTTATCTACTATTTTTGAGGTTCGGTTTTTCATGTTCGATTTTTCATGTTCGATTTTTCATGTTCGGTTTTTGAGGTTCGGTTTTTGAGGTTCAGTTTTTCGGGCTCGGATTTTTTAAGTTCAGTTTTTCCAGATTCAATTTTCTACTTTCGTGTTTTCAGTTTCGATTTTTTCGGGTTCGATTTTTCAGGCTCGATTTTTAGGCTCGGTTTTTTAGGATCGACTTTTCAGATTCGTTTTTTTAGGCCTGGTTTTCGAATAATTGATTCCTTTTACCGTGTGTTCGTGTCTGTTGACAGGTGGCATTTTTAAAAAAAACTAGAGACAAAAGTATTTTTTCACAAAAATACATTTTCGCATAAAAATATTGGCTAAATGCGATTATAGCCTCATAGTTTTTTGCTCTAAAACATAAAAATATATATTGAAATGTGATTAATAAATAAAATTGATAATCATAAATAAGAGGTCGAAAGTTTGTGAAAAACATCTTTTGTTAGACGTTTAAATTTAAACTCGTTAACTAGGTTTTTTAATGTACCCTTTTGATCGGAGGGTTGTTTTTTATGTATCTTTTAAGTATTTTCTACAACGTTTCGATAGCTTGAGTGTGATTTTCGGAATTACTCGGGTTCACAAAATGCTTACTATGGTTTATTTATAGTTGTTTGAAAAAAACCTTGTCAAGGTTGTTATAATCCTTGTATACATCTGTAAATATAGTTCTTTCAAGACAGACATTTCTTAAAAGATTACCATCTAGAATTTTACAGTTTCTTTCGTTCACTAACTCGTAAGAAAATTTTTTGTGGGTCTGGCAAATACCCCCGACACACCAAACTGTTTCAGGTATTATTCCGAGATTTCCTTTTTGTTTCGTCAACCTCAACCAAAAAACCTCGACCCTCAATCTTAGTCTTTTTTTTCACACAAATTCAAACGTAAAATCTTTAAAACAGTATTGACATCATCTTTTCCGACTTCTAATTCGTGTTTTATTTCTTTTATTGAGGTATCTCTCGACCACATGTAAAGTATCAAAATTATTTTCTTTAAAGATAAATGAACACCTTCGAAAATAGACACTTTTCTAATACTACTTTCTTTTTTAGCACATTTTTTAGCTAAACAACGCCATCGTAAACCAACCCTAGTTTTCTACTCCCCAAAAAAATCATCTTTCTACATACCTTACAAAACTTTTTCCCTGTAATAAGACCCATTTTAACGCATAGTTTGAAACATCCGACTGCCGAAATGCATTCATCTTCAACTTTTTTTCTCGCCCACATGAGGGGATGTTTTTTTTAGAGCAGAAAAGTGGTCGGCTATAACTGCATTTAGCCTTTTAGAGTTTTGAACTTTGAGTAAAAATTTAAAGTCTAAAATCAAAACGTGTTTTTGAAAAAATATATTTACAAAAAAAGGTTGATGTTTAGGTTTAAATTAAAACTACTTTCTAACACAATATAAAAAAATATTATTGTTTGTATTCTGTCTTAAATGACGACGAATCGTTCTAGAATCAAAAAAAACTTTTTATTTTTTTTAGACCAGTCTTGTGTTTAGACTGATCATTTTTTTTAAAAACCTTGCTTTCTCTGTTAAAAATACTCTGTTTGTTTTTTTTCTTGTGAAATTGTTCACTTTGTTGCCATAATTTTAAATATTTATAATTGTGTAATGTTTCTACATGACGTCAATATTTTATATTTGATATAAAATAAACAAAAAAAACAATTATATAATTTGATTAATTTTTTTTTTAAAAAATAATCGTTGAAAAAAAATGATGTAACTTCATCTAAAAATATTCTATCTAACCAGTTAGACCTTAAATTTCTGCAATTGTTACATTAAATAACATTGGAGAGTTTGTTACTTTGTTTTCAATCTTAACAAAATCGAAAAAACTAGCATTAAACATGAAAAAAAAAGAAATATTAAAAGAATGAAACGATGGGAGTTTCAGAAAATCGTGTAGTCTAAAAATGACCCGGAGAAACAACACTGTGATTGAATGTGTAATTTTTTTGATAAATTTTTTAATTCAGAGTTTTGCTTTTTCCAAAGAGTTCAAATAACATTTTTTATAAAGAACAGCTTTCACAAAAGCTGAAATAACTTATGAGAACTTCTAAGATTAATAAAAGTTATAAGAAGACAAACAGAAACATAAATAAAGTATATTACTACTTACAGTGTAATCGAGTGCTATAATAAAAAACAAAAGTTATTATTAAATAATCAGATAGTGTTTAAGCGAGTAAAGAAAGTTTTGAGAAAAGACCGGTGTTTTCTATCTATATATTTAACAGATAAGATTTAAAAGATATTTTATGGCAAGGAATACACCTAAGAGTTTCTACTTGTTTACTAGAAAGACTGTTACGAAGGAGAAACTTTTTTTTCTGTGACAAATAAAGAAACATTTCTTTTACTTAGCGGCTCAAAACAGAAATGATAGTTTAGTGTTGTTAATATTTGCCGCCGTCAAGTCAGAAAACTAAGATGTCTAGAAATATTTACAGAACAACTAAATGCGCAGTTTGAACAAGCTACTATCTTTCGTAATTCATCTTATATAGAAAAATGTGTTTATTATTTGCTTTTTCTGAAGTAACGCACAACGCGATAAAAGCTAATTGAGTTAGATATTAACGTCAAGAACTTAAGAAATTGCTATCTAAATAAAAATATTTAAAAAACGGCTAAGAGTTTTTCGCTCTAAATTAGTTCATCACCTTCTGCCCCAGAAAAAAAAAGATCAATTAATTAAATTTTACATCAACAAATTACGAACAAACGAACGAATATTAAAATGGTTTTACAGAATTTTTGAATCTAATTTCACTTTTTATCAGCTTTACAAGCCTTTACTTTAAGCCACTGCGAGACAAAAAGCCGCTGAATTAATTTAAGACGAAAAAACGCTAAGCGACGCATAAAGAATAATTATATTAAATAAAAGACAGAGAACTTATGAGTTCGTTATCAAAATTAAAAGATCTAAAAAAACGTGATATTTAGTTTATGCAAATAACGAAATAGTTCTAAAAGGCAAGTTTAATAAATTAAGCATTGTGTACTTAGTTTTTTGTGATGCATCGATTACGGTAAGAGCTAGAACCTAAACTAAATCAAAGTATCAAATTAATAAACACAAAAAAAACTACTTCTAACGCAGCTGAGTTTTTTAAATCTGTTATAAAAAAATTTATAAAATTGGTTATTACAAAAGCAATGTTGTCTTTAAATAAACTTTACATAAAAAGATTTACACGGCAAAGAGTGAAAATGTTAACTTTTCTTTGCTTTCAAAAACAATTAACTAAGTAGAATCAAACATCGGTGTAGATGAAATATATTATACGGTAAACTAAAAAAACAATGTTTCTTGTATTTGAGGACTCTATATCTAGATTACTTTTTTAAAAAGTGTAGCTGTAAACAAACACTTGGGTTATGTTGCTCCTGTAATCATATATGCGCGATCATATTTCATTCAGCCTGGAACTCGTTACTTTTATATAAAATTAAACTTTTAGTTATCAAATTATCAAATTTATTATTCAGACTTCATTTTTCTTTTTTTTCAAATTTGATTGGGAATACATTTTTGCCATCGACAAATCGCCAGTTCAAAAAAACATAAAAGTTTAACCATATGATCAGCAAGAAAAATCAGGAAATAAAATTTATCACTATTTTCGACTTTTCGCAATTTTTATTTAATTTATTTAAATCCATATAAACTTTTTTTGTTTTATTTTTTTAGTTCTCATTTTTTTAATCTTCTATACTTGATCAAAAATCTTAAATTATGTTTTTTTATGTGTTTGTCTTATATAATTTTGTAAATAGAACCTTAACACAGTCGCTTTGACGCAGCTATAATTAAATGAAAAATACACAAAGACTTAAACAACAATGTTTATTCTAGCTTACATTAATAAATGTTACACCTAAAAACCTTTCCCCACCTCTCCCCTTCTTAAAGAAATAACTATATAAAATAAAAAAAAACGCCAGCCGGTATCGAGCAGCCGTACTATAGATTACTACTGCATATGATACAAGCTCGCCTACGTGGCTATAGTGGTAGTAAATATATTCACAAATAACAAAACAAAAATCGAACGAAACGAAAATCGAACGAAACGAAACGAAAAAATAAATAAATATTAGTAAAATTATAATAAAAATACTATAATAAAATTATAGTGCTAGGGGGGGGTGGTTTTTAGCGAGAGGAAAGATTTTTGGTGTGTGACAATAAATAAATCAACAAAACATAATGATATATACAGACCAATAAAAGTATTATAAGAAAAATATAAAAAAAAATAAATAAAACAAAAAATTCTTTCTTTAACATAAATGCTATTTTTAAATATTGATAAAAAACGCTATATTTTATATTTTGATAAAAAAAGTGGTATATTTTAAACAAAAACGTAAAGTGCGTTTTTTTAATAAACGTTTTTTTCAAGATTACTTTTATATTTAGAAAAAAAAGTGCTATACATTAAATTTAAAAAAAAATCGTCATATTTTAATTATTTCTCGATTATATTATTAACTTTATAAATTACACTAAATTGTATTAAAAGTATCTTAATTAAAAATTACGAAAAAGAATGTTATAATTACGAAATGCTTAGAAATCTTTTTAATTTAATTTTAATTAAAAATTACGAAAAAGAATAAAAAAATTTATAAAAATAAGGAATCTTTTTATAAAACAACTTTGTTTTATATTATAATCAGAAAAATAAAATAATAGGAAACAGGGTTTAAAATTTTAAGCAATTATTGTTTTTATTTAAATTACTCCCTATTTTCAAGAGTACCAACTTTTTATCTTCTAAATTGAATAAACTTCCAGTTTTTGTTTGTTATACAGATTAGTTTTCTTCAGTTGTTGTCCACATTATTCACTACACCTTCACCTAAGCGCCTTGACTAAAACCACGCAGATATATTTGGTTTTTTACACTTTGGTAGTGTTGCTTTTCTTCAAGCGATTCTTCTTAGTTTTTTTTGATATCTTAATTTTTTTCAATTAAAAAGACTTGTTATGTGTGAAATAATAAATATTAAAAGATATTAAATCTCTCATTTTTTATATTGAAATTACCAAATATCACAAGATGCCAGATAAAAACACGTTTAAATATTTATTCTATGTTTCAAAATCTTGAATATACTATACTTGATGTTTTTTAAGACGATAATATATATATACTAGATTAAAAAATGTCATAAAAAACATCGAACGTATACTTGTGTTTTTTGAACCACGATAGTACTTTAAAAAAAGCTCTTTTTATGTTTTTAGCCTTCGGTGTTCCCGTTTCAAGCGTTTCGGGCGAGTCTTCCTCGTTGCAGAAGTTTTTATTAAATTCGATGATCTGGCCCATTTGTCTTTTAAAATCTTCTTCATATATACAAACGAAAGGCACCATATCCAAATGAGACCGTAGTGCCTCTAGTTTTTTTATTGCATTGTGTAGAATGGGATCTGTATCTATCTCATTTTCGGCCTCTTTTTTATAAACTTTTAACGATGAGAGAATGTCTTGCACTGAGTGTGTTTTAGACAGTTTACCCTCTAAATACTTTCCCTCTTGTTGTTTTTTACTATAATGTGTCTTTTTTGAAGAGCTGCATTCGAATTCAGCATTAAAAATTTGCAAAAAGTTTATTTTTCTTACGTAAAAGTCATTCCGAAAGAAATTCTTCTTTGATATAAATGTGAATTTGGGCAATATATCGAACACACATAAATTTGTGACTTCTGGTCGAATAATAGTTATTTGAATATTTCGAAAAAATGTATACCCGCGGCGGATAGTTAGATTGTCCACCTTATATTCCAAGTCTACAGGATAAACAGAAGAAACTGAACATAAAAACATAGGAACACGCTCAATAATCAAAAACAACATTGTTTGTCCATTTCTGAGCAATAATGTGGTTACATTAACTTTGAAGTCAATTTTTACGCAAGTTGTTGGTTCTCGTACACCATCAACTGGGGTGTTTTCCGGTACTTTCATATAATATGCTGTTATATAAGTGTTTTTATCGAACTGTTTAATGCCTTTAAAAATATTTTCATCTTCTTGATCGGGACTAAGTCTAAATTCATTTCGTATATTTTTATTTCTATTGTTGTGTCCCTGTTGTATAGATATTTGTGAATTTGTTATAGTGTAATTTGGCGGATTGCAAACTGTGTTTTGGGAGAAATCCTGTTCTATTTGTCTCTTTATTTGATTATTATCGGCTTCGATTGCTTGATAAGTATCAGGTTTATGTTGTCTGTGAGTATTAGAGTGTTCTATTGTTACTGTATAGAAAGGATCTTTGTTTTGATTATCAATTTCTGGTATATTTAATTGAAATTGTTCTTCGTCTATAATGCTATTTGGTTTTAAATACTTTTTTTTTCTGTCTTCATTATTAAATTTAGGTTTTTTATCTGATGGTTCCATAACATGCTCGTTCATTTCTTT
Source organism: Cucumispora dikerogammari (assembly GCA_014805705.1). Lineage (NCBI taxonomy): Eukaryota > Fungi > Microsporidia > Cucumispora > Cucumispora dikerogammari. Next base: position 16,999 of record SBJP01000170.1, on the reverse strand, counting down.
TGAAGATCTCTTAGATTTAGGTTGTAATCTTTGTTTTTTGTACACATCTTTTTTTTGTAAAGCTTGGTGTTTTGTCAAAAGATTCAGTTCTTCCATTTCAAATTTCCCAGGATAATAAAGTCCTTCCTCATTAGATGATAAAAAATTGAATTCATCCGACTGTTCACAAACTAGTTTTTTTGCTGGAGAAAAAATCTCAAATGAAGAATCTGTCAAATTGTTAAGTGTTTCAAAATTATTATTTTGATAAAAACCCGTTTCGACCGGTGTAAAGTAAATGGGCTTGTTTACTTGTTCGAAGTTGTCAGAGACGAGGGGCTGTATCGTATGTGTCTGCTCAAAGCAAGCGGTTGTGTTTGAAAAGAAATCACATGTGTCAATCATATTATCTTCTATATAAAAAAATGGTTCACCACACGCCTGCTGATCGTTATGTTTTAATATAAATATATTATCGTTATTTGGAGGATAATTAATAATTGGGTTTTCATAAGGTTTTTGGGTTGTTTCAGTAATATAAGTTACGGGAGTGGTGTGACTTGGCAGTTTCCCTGCCAATGGTAAATACTCATTTCTATTATTAGAATGATGTTCTTGCATCTTTAAATTCTGTATAATTTCTTCAATACGTTTGTCGGCTATTCGCCTATCTTCTATGACTTGTTCATTCTGTTGACTACAGTCTAGTGAGTAACTATGCTGATTCAATATGTCAATTTTATAAACAAGTAGTTTAAGCGGAAAATTAAAATCTTGGTTTAATAGAAACATGGATATAATTTGTATATTTTTTTTTGTAATTTTTTTTTGATAAAAAGCTTTGAACCAATATATTGTTTTATTAAACAATCTTCAATAAATAACATGTCTTTAAAAAGTGAAAACAAATTACAAGTTATAAACAATTTTACACATTGAACTATTTTAATTAAAAAACAGCATCAATCTTTACTTTAGAAGATGGTTTCTTTTACTCATTTTTTAACCCATAAAACTCGATTTCACAATTTTACTGTTATCTTTTAGAGACAATAATCAGGTGGAGAAAGATTCATTTTTATAAAATATATGAAAAACATATATTTTATAAATGTTTTTTTATTTTTTTTACTTTATGAGAAAACTATATCTGATTAAACAAAAAAAAAATATTCTTGATTTGATAAACTTGTTTAAAAAGGATTTATAATGTAAGAGAAGACAATAGTTTATTTATAAGAAAGTCACATGCTTACGTTGATTATGTCTATTCATCAACACAAATTCAATAGCCGCAGGCGTGAGCTCGACTACAAATAACAAACTTTGTACATTAAAATAAAAATTCTGGTTTTGCTCAGCATCGAATGATTGCGTTTTGGGTCTTATTATTGTTTTTAAACACTTTGTCATTTTACAAAAACACTATTACCTTACTACGATATGTGGTCGGTTCTCTTTATTTATGTTTTTATCGGTAGAAAATACCTCATTCTGTCATTTCTCTACGTTGAAAATGTTTTTATCTCAATATCCAGAATTACATCGATTAATCTTACTGTGTTTAATCAAAGAACAGAGAGTTTTTTATTTATTGCTAGATCTAACTATCGATATTGTTTATTTTTTCAGTCGACTTATAATTACTTTGCTATATACATTATACTGGACAATATAGTCCCATAGTAGTAAAAGAGATGTTCATTAATTATATGTTTTTCTATGTTATTTTTCTAAAAACATTAAACAAATTCAAGAATCACATTTTCGTTTTATATCTGGGAGTTAGTTTTTAACATTAGATAAACAGTTTGAGCGGCGTTGCAGAAACAAAGACTAGTAACAATCATTTTAACTGCTTTTTTCAACTATATATTATTTTTGTATTTATGCAATAGACCAAGTTTATTTAACTGTCTCAAAACTACTTGCCCGAAGTAAAACAACTAAATATTATCTGTCCGCGTAGGGAAACATTTTTATGCTGTTTAATAAAGCTTTTCCTGTTTTTGTTACAATGAGATTTGGTCGTAAGTTTAATAATTCTGAACATTTACTTAAGGCTTTTAGATAATTTGATTCAGTTTTTGCTTTCAATAAAACGACTAAGAGTAAAGTCGCATATATTAAAAAAACTTAATATATAGTAAACTCGCCCAAGAGCGAGTATACGTACAGCAAAAATAGATTAAAAAAGAATTAATGCGTAAATTCGGTCCAAATAAAATAAATAAAGAAAAAAAAATGTATAATTAATAAATAAATTTATAAAAAATGAAAATTAAAACGAACGAAACGAACTAACGAAACATAATTAAATAACGGACAAAATAAATAAACTAACTAAAGAACGAAATAAACAAAAGAACGAATAATACGAACTAATTAAAGTCTGGTTTATTAATAAAATATTTGTTTATTTGGGGGCGAATTTACCACTAATTAATTTTTTTAATCTATTTTTTATGTTGGTAAACTCGCCTATGAGAGAGTTAACGCCAGACTCAATAAAACATAACAGATAGAGCTAGTTTTACTAAAACACTAGCTAAACAAAAAAAAGATAGCTTGGTGTGCCGAAGAGAATCTAAATGTTCTGTCAATTATTTAATTTTTAAATTTAGATGCAAGTGTCTTCTTAAAGTTAGAGAAAAACTTTACAAAACATTTTTTGTTCTTAAATCCATTTGCTCACATGGTGGTTGAGTTGTTTTTACTGTTCACTTTAAACTTCTCTGATATGTCTGAAGTGTAAGCGAGGGTTTTGTTTTGTTTTGTTTTTTCTTTATTTAATCGTTAATTGTCTTAGACATGGTAAAATCTTTCTCACTGCGATATCTTTAACCTTTTATATTCATGAACTTATTTTTTCTGCTTGTTCTTCACTATTATTTGTCTTTTTATTTTTAGAATGTAATGTTTTATTTTTTTACTTTATTTCGTTGTAGAATTATGTTCTGGATGTAAAACAAAATAGACAAGTTTTTTAGCGTTCATTAGACGAATGCGTTTGGGGACTACCTTTTTTGAAATCCTCATGTTTGAATCGTAAAGACGATCGTGGAGTGTTATATATTTATCGTAAACTAGAAATTCTCTATCGCTTTGTAAATTAATATGTTATAGCATAATTTATAACTTTTGAAAACGAGTTCACGCACATTCTAATAAAATATAAAGGTTTATTTATGAGGAAGGGGTATGTTTTGTTAACCAGATTTTTCATCATCAGAAGTTCAATAGTCTTAAATCTTAGTTTAATCAATCGTAGATTAAGTTCCTAAAGATAAGAGTTTATGTAGAAAAACTGTCGGTTTTTTTATAAAACAGTTTTTTAAGGCTTTCTTAATTATTTTTATAAGAATCGTTTTTTATAAAAAAATATTAAACAACTTTTATTATTTAATATTAAAAGAAAAATACTAACAAATATTAAAAAAACATACAAAAAAAATATTAACCCTTTTTCTTTCAAAAAAGTTTTTCTTGTTTTTTTCTTTCATTTTTTCATTTTTTCATTTTTTTTTCTTCATAATTTTAGTATTTTTTTTTCAGTTTTTAGTCGATTTTTTTCTTGTATTTTCTTTATAAATATTAATAAAAACGATATGTCTTAACCCTTAAGTCTATATGGCTCATATATGAGCCATAATTTAGCACACATTTTTTTATTATGGCTCATATATGAGCCATAAATTTTTCATCAATTTTTATTATGGCTTATAATGAGCCATAAATTTTTCATCAATTTTTATTATGGCTTATAATGAGCCATAAATTTTTCATCAATTTTTATTATGGCTCATATATGGGTCATAAATTTTTCATCAATTTTTATAATAGCTCATATATTGATCATAATATTAAAAGATCAAAACAAAAGCTAAATGACATAATTCAATGTCTCATGAAAAGCAACTTGTGTACTTTTAAACATATAAAAAACGTGTTGCACAAAGATCAACAAATCAAAAAACTTAAGTTTAAAAAACAACAGAAATGCTTATACATGGATAACAATCACAACAAGAAGCATGATTGTAAGATAGCAGGCATTTAGATCACAATGTTTGATGTGATGAAGATAAATTAGGATTGTGATCCGCAATCACATCGATATTGTGTCAATGGGACGAGTTCGACAAGTTGGACGAAACACCTCTTAAGAAATTTAATAGCTTCACAAGTTCGTTATATATGTCGAGCACAATTATCAGTATTGATAATCAATGTGTAAGTATAAAAATAACAAAAATATTTTGATTAAACATGGTGTTTCAGAAAAAGTTTTTTAAGTCCAACGAGCCGGAAGTGCCCGCAACGGAGAATGATAACTTATACGAAGCCTTTGGTGGAAACGAACCACTCATAGTTTTTGAAGATAAAAGCTTTTTTCTACCTTTCTGATATCGACTAATGTAAAAATGATGCAGTAAATACTGATCTTATTAAAAAGAATCGAATAGAGCCAAAAAAAGAATCATAGTTCTCTTGTCACTTATCTATCGATCAGACAAAACATGGTGATAAAAAACATGGTCTTTCGAAAGTTATTTTCTTGACAAAAAAAAAGAAATCTTTAATTATTTTTTCCAAGAGAGTTTCATAGAGTATATATATAGTCAATCAAATAAAAGTATTCAACAAGAAAGAAGAAAAAACAAAATCATCGAATACATCACAAAAAATGAAATTACTACTTTTATCGGGCTCTTATATTATATGGGGAGATTTCCTACCCAATTTAAAACTCTATTGGATTAAAGAAGACGATCAGTTCGTGGATTTGAGAAAAAGTTATGCATTTGAAAAAATGAGCTATGTTCAATTCTCGTATATTTGTAAGCACTTTTGTTTTACCGCATACGTCTCCAACGAACTTTCGATACCTAACCACATTGACAAAAAAACTTCAAGCATCATGTCTTCTATTAACAATTTACTACTGGGAGCCTGTCACATAGAAAAATGTGTTGCTATAGATGAGTCGACAATCTTGCATAAGGGAAGATTTGGTGCGCTAGTATATAACTCGAGTAAACCAAATAAATGGGGAATCAAGTTTTATGCGCTATGTTCGTCTGAGACCAGATATTGTTATAAGATTAAATTGTACACTAGGAAAACTACGGCGTGGAGAAACTCATAGAAGAACTCACTATTCAATGAGAAATGGGCTTTATAAGCTCTTCCTAGACAACTTCTATACAACGATAAACAACGTCACACAATGCGCGGGAGGCAAAATATTTACAACGGGTATCTGCCGTATTAACAAGAGAGGTCTAAGAAGGTTCTCATAAATCTGCATCAAAACATCTACAAAAAAATTAAATGATATTAGTTAATAATGGTCAAATTAATTTGAATCTATTGCAAGACAATACGTTTGTAATTATATTGTCCACAGTTAATTATGTGGCACCAGAAGAATACGTATGCGCCGGTAAAAAACTTTCTGTGACAGGAGTTAGTTATAAAGTATTAAAAAAGAATACGAAAGTAAAATTTATTGACGATTACAATTAAAATATGGGGGGTGTTGGTTTGTTGGATCAGAAAATAAGTTATTATGACTGTAATAAAAAAAGTAATCGCTGGTCATTCAAACCATAACTTTTTATTTTAAATATGTTTGATTGCAATTCACATGTGATATACACACACCAAAAGCTGGGAAACAAAACTCGCACTTTTTTAAATCTTTATTTATTCGATTATTTGTGTAATATGTATAGATCAGACAATAGGCGCTCTGACAATACTGATTTTATCATCTCTTAAGATGATGGTGTTCAAGACCTGACAAATACATTCTCTTCGAATAAAAACTTAGATAGTTCCTTTTTAAAAGCTAAATCTGGCAAACAGAGTAAGACAAATATAAAAATGTTCAAAGCAGGCGAATTAGAGTATATACCAGGGTTTAATGAAATGTTTACTTCAAAAAGTAAGTTAAGATGTTATTTATGTTATAGAAACAACAAAATTGTTCGGATTCAGGATTATTGTAAAAAGTGTCAGAAAAGAATGTGTCATAAAATGAGTGTTGAGATAAATATCATTATGGAGTGATCTTTTGAAAGAAGAAAGTGACTGTTCAGAAGAATAATTCGAGATTTGTTAAATTTAATTGAGGTCTTATGTTTTTATGCTTTTTAACTTTTACTGCCTGTTTGATTGTTGAACGCGATTTTTTGACATAAAAGTTTTTTTCGCTTTTCATTTTTGTAAGTGAACACAACAAGCAACTTTAAATCAGATTGCTGAACATTTATAGTTTATCTGCTGGGAATAACTAATCAACAACGTTTAACTAATAAAAATTACGAAAACCTAAGTTTAGATTATAATTATAAAAACATATTGAACTTCTCTATCAATTACCGATAACATTTTAAATATATATGGGCGTGATCAAAAATCGAAATCTTTTTTGTCTTATTAGCACATTCATAGACGATCAACATTCAACTATCGATGTTTTTAATACATGTAATTATAGTTTTTGATGAGAACTTCTTTTTAAAGATATTTAATACGTGAGTATCAAGGAGAATATATGGTTTTTATAAACACAACATTTTATTTATTTTACTTGTTTAAACTTCTATATTTTTTTTTTTACATTATTTTTTCACAAATTATTTTTCATTTGGAATTATTTTTATTTTACACATTAAAAAACTTAAGAATTAAGAAAGAATATACGATGAATTATAAAACTCACAGAATACGTTCTTCAAATGTGCTTAAATAATTATTATGTATACTACAGAAACACAAAACCAACCTCTATACACACACCAGTTTTAAAGATCGAGCAGGGTTATCTCTGATTAACTATTATGCTGAAGTCTTATTGTCATTAACAATTCACTATCGATAAAAATGTCTGTCAAGAAAGAATGTAAAAAAGCGGCGTCGCTGTCAAGACATATAAATAATTACATACGTAAATTCTGTGGTCTCTGTTTATGTTTAAAAAATTGTTTCTGCGACTTTCATTCTAAACTCGAAGAAGCCGATGCAAAAAATCTCGTTTTCGAAGACGAAACCTCGGATTATGAAGTGACAACTTAATAAAGTTTTTTAAAAGAAAAATGTTAGTTTTTTACTTCTCGTATAATAATTCAAATACAACGTTGTTTGTTAATAATTTTAAGTTACAACAAATCATAAAAAAGCCGATGTTTTTAAAAAACAAAAAAAAACAGCTACTTTTTTTTGATTCTTGTTTTGTTTAAGTGTTTTTTTTAATTTTTCAAAAGTAAAATCGCTTAGGAAAGTGCAAAACAAGAAAGACATATTCAGCAAGTGTCATCAATATTATTATTTTATGAACTGTAGAGGCTTTATCCCATGGAGTTTTTAAAAGACTGGCTCGGAGCCGTATAAATAATCGGGTATTTTACTCTATATAAGGAAAGTGTAGCGATTTGCTGTTTGTGTGTACGTTTAAGTCATATTTTTATCTTTTGTGTCTTCAGCGTTTTAAGGTCTTGGTTATGTACTTGGGGTATCATCTGACAGTGAGTGTTGAATTTTTCGTTTTTATATCAAAAACTCAGCCGATAAGTTTTTCTTGAACTAGCTAAAGTATAAAACTAAGAGAGGAATGGTCTCGAGATTAAAAAGCATCAGTAAAATGTTTGTCTGTTTGAGAATACAAAAATACTTTTAGTGAAATGTATGAGAAAGGATTCTTAAAGTAAAATATATAGAAAACATTGTCAAGTTGCTCGCCTTGAAAAAGTCTTTGGTTTGTTTTTTTTATATTTCTTATTTATCAAATATCTAAGTTTAAAAAATATGGATTTAGATAAACAAAAAAAAAGTGCATAATGTTGACTATAGACAAAACATAAACTATAGCTTAGTTTTATATGTATTAAAATCTTTTCAAAAAACATTCGTTTTTAGACGGACATATTATAAAGTGTTTTGTTTTTAGAGGTCAAGACAAAGTAGAAGCTCAGTGTCGATGACAATATAAGAGAATATGAGCTTTCGTTGTATCAAAATGTTTTTTTAAAAAATTTAAAAACGAGAAAAAATCAAGAAATACATTTCGGATGTTTTGTTTTTGTTTATCAGTGAAGTCAACGGTTTCTGTGATTTTATTTCTAGATTTCTCGTTTTTTTAGTTAAATAAAAGAGTATTCTACTGTCTTAATTTTAAAAACAGTTTTCAAAAAACAACATATAGAACTTATAAAAAATAGATATATTTTTTTGAAAAATAAATAAAAAAATTAAAAAAAAAACATAAAATTTTCAAATAAAAAATAAAAGAATGTATATAAAATATTTTATTTTAAAACGATCAATTTTCTTAAAGCTTAATTAAAAATTACGAAAATGCATGTTCGAATTACGAAAATGTTAGAAAACTTTTTAATTTAATTTTAATTAAAAAGTACGAAAAAAAATTATAAAAAGAAGAAAACCTCTAAAAAACAATCTTATTTTATATTATAATCAGAAAAATAAAATAATAGGAAACCACGTTTTAAATTTGCAACAAATATTATTTTTATTTAAAGTTCTCTCTATTTTCAGGGGTACTTACTTTTTATCTTTTAAATCGTTAATTTTTCAATTTTCTACTGATTTGTTTGCTTCGATCGTTATCCACATGATTCACTATACCTTCACTTAATCACCTAGTCGAAAACCGCGCAGATATTTTTGTTTAATACACGTTGGTTGTGTTGATATTATTCGAGCCTTTGTTCATAAATTTTTTTGATAACTTAATGTTTTTCAATTAAAATGACTTGTTTGGCGAATAATAATTAATATTAGAAGATATTAAATCTCTCGTTTTTTTCTTCGAATTAAAAAAATATCACAAGATGGTCAATAACAAGATTTAAATATTTATTCTATGTTTCAAAATCTTGAATATACTATACTTGATGTTTTTTAAGACGATAATATTTGTATATACTAAGTTAAAAAAAGTCATAAAAATCATCGAACGTACACATGTGTTTTTTGAACCACGCTAGTACTCTAAAAAAAGCTCTTTTTAAGTTTTTAGCCTTCGGTGTTCCCGTTTCAAGCGTTTCAAGCGAGTCTTCCTCGTTGCAGAAGTTTTTATTAAATTCGATGATCTGGCCAAATTGCCTTTTGAAACCATTTTCTTCGAATATAAAAACGCCAGACATCTTATCCAAATGTGACCGCAAAAGTTCTAGTTTTTCTATTGCATTATTTAGAAAAGAATCTTTATATATCTCGCCTTCGACTGCTTCTTTATAAACTTTTAACGATGAGAGAATGTGTTGGACTGAGTGTGTTTTAGGCAGTTTACCCTCTAAACACTTTTTTTTATGTTGATTATCACTATAATGTGGATTTTTTGATGAGTCTCTTTCGAATTCAGCATTGACGAATGGCAATTTATATATTTTATTTACGTAAAATTCAGTCCGAAAAAAGTCTGTATTTGATATAAATGAGAATTTAGGCAATATATAGAACACACATAAATTTGTGGCTCTTGACTGAATAATAGTTATTTCAATATCTCGAAAAAATGTATACTCGTGCGAGGATAGTTCGTCCACCTTATATTCCAAGTCTACAGGATAAACAAAAGACACCGGACATAAAAACATAGGAACACGCTTAATAAGAAAAACCATTATTGATTGTCCGCTTTTTGGCGGAAATATAGTTACATAAACTATGAGGTCACTTTTTACGCATGATGTTAATTTTCGTACACCATCAACTGGAGTGTTTTCCGATACTTTCATATAACATGCTTTTATATTGGTGTTCTTCTCGAACAGTTGAATACCTTTAAAAATATTTTTATCTTGTTGATCTGGTCTAAGTCTAAATTCATTTTGTATATTTTTATTTCTATTGTTGTCTGCTTGTTGTATAGATATTTGTGAATTTGTTATAGTGTAATTTGACGCATTGCAAACTGTGTTTTGGGAGAAATCCTGTTCTATTTGTCTCCTTCTTTGATTATTATCGGCTTCGATTGCTTGATAAGTATCAGGTTTATGTTGTCTGTGAGTATTAGAGTGTTCTATTGTTACTGTATAGAAAGGATATTTGTTTTGATTATCAATTTCTGGTATATTTAATTGAAATTGTTTTTCGTCTATAATGCTATTTGGTTTTAAATACTTTTTTTTTCTGTCTTCATTATTAAATTTAGGTTTTTTATCTGATGGTTCCATAACATGCCCGTTCATTTCTTTTGAAGATCTCTTAGATTTAGGTTGTAATCTTTGTTTTTTGTACACATCTTTTTTTTGAGAAGTTTGGAGTTTTGTCAAAGGATTCAGTTCTTCCATTTCAAATTTCCCAGGATAATAAAGTCCTTCCTCATTAGATGATAAAAAATTAAATTCATCCGACTGTTCACAAACTAGTTTTTTTACTGGAGAAAAAATCTCAAATGAAGAATCTGTCAAATTATTAAGTGTTTCAAAATTATTATTTTGATAAAAACTAGTTTCGACCGGTGTACAGTAAATGGGCTTGTTTACTTGTTCGAAGTTGTCAGAGACGAGGGGCTGTATCGTATGTGTCTGCTCAAAGCAAGCGGTTGTATTTGAAAAGACATCACATGTGTCAATCGTATTATCTTCTATATAAAAAAATGGTTCACCACTCGCCTGCTGATCGTTATGTTTTAATATAAATATGTTGTCATTACTTGGAGGATAGTTAATAATTGGTTTTTCATAGCTTTTTTGAGTTGTTTCAGTAATATAGGTTACGGGAGTGGTGTGTCTTGGCAGTTTACCTGCCAATGATAAATACTCATTTCTATTATTATACTGGTGTTCTTGCATCTTTAATCCATCTATAATTTCTTCAATACGTTTGTCGGCTATTTGAATATCTTCTATGACTTGTTCATTCTGTTGACTACAGTCTAGTGGGTAACTATGCTGATTCAATATGTCAATTTTATAAACAAGTAGTTTAAGCGGGAAAATAAAATCTTGATTTAATAGAAACATGGATATAATTTGTATATTTTTTTTTGAAATTTTTTTTGGTAGAAAGTTTTGAACCAATATATTGTTTTATTAAACAATCTTCAATAAATAACATGTCTTTAAAAAGTGAAAAACAAATTACCGAATATGAACACTTTTAGACAAGAAATATTTTAATTAAAAAACAGATTCGCTTTTTACTTCAGCAGACGAATTCTTTTTTTACTCTTTATCCCTTTGATACTCAAATTCCCGAACATCCAGTAATCATTTCGAAAAAAAAAGAGTTAAGTAAAAAAAACGTACACTTTTATAAAATATCTAGAAAATAATATGAAAAGTTCTATAATTTATATATGTGTCTGTATTTTTTTCACTTTTATAGAAAATCATATCTGGTTCCATAATAAAAAACTCACTGCTTTAATAAACTCGTTTATAAAAGAATTTACAATCTAAGAGAAAACAAAGGTTTATTTATGAGAAAACAAAGGTTTATTTATGAGAAACCCACATGCTTACAATGACCATGTCTGTCCATTAACAGGAATTCAATGCCGCGGAAGGCGCGAGCTCGTTTTTAAATAACAAATTTTTTACTTTTATAGCATTTCTACTTAATTAAAATTCATTTCTATTTAATTTAAATCTATTTCTATTTACAGAGTTATTCAACAATATAAATTTATTTATTCAACAATATAAATTAGTTTATTATCATTATAAATTAGTTTATTGTCATTATAAATTATTCGTTTTATCAATATAAATTAATTGTTTTCACAATATGATTTAATTGACTAGACGATATAGTTAATTCAATCTTTAAAATAAACTAATTCAAGAAAAAAACAAATTATATTAGTCATAACTATAAATAAATTATAAGAATTAAACATTGATCTATTAAAAAAATCCCAATTTAATTCTCTCATCATGCAACTTAAAAACTACAATCGCATTTTTAATGATAAGATGTGATAGGCATTCTACAATAAAGCCGAACATGTTTTCAGATATATAAAATCTTTTTTTCTATCTTTTTTGTTGATAATTTTGTATGCTCGCATTACATACTTAAATGGAATAAAAATCTGCTCATGACAAGAAAACAAAGGAAAACCATAACACTAAAACCAATGCAAATTGCGCGGTTTCTCTAATGCGGGGCCGCCTTTTATCAGGCTGAATGATATAATTGTGGTTTCGGATTCTACAGTTCTCTATTTGTACCGTAAAACAATATCAAGAAAAATTGACTCGGAAATTATTAATAAAAAAAGAAAAAAAAACGAGGATAAAAGCCAGCTAAAAGATTTGATAGCAACATCACTATTGAGGGACAACTCGTCGACACAAAGGGAGCTAGTTAAAAAATGTAGCGAAACTGGCCCCACCGTCTTTCAAAGTGAAATCTCAAAACACTTCGTAAGATAGAGTATTATCGAAAGATACTCAGTATAGTATCTATGAAAAGAAATACTTCTCGAATATTAGATCTTCGACTGGCGTATGCACGATAAATAAACAACATCTTTATTGAGAAGCTGATTTATTTTAACGAGCGTGGATTTAAGTTACATACTACTCGGAAGTATGGATATTCGCCGAAAATTACAAAGGCATATGTGACAGTTTCTGTAAACAAGAGACAAAACGTAAGTTTAATGGCTACCATCTCTATATCCGGTGTTGTTAGCATTGAAATGATGTTTAGTGCTTATAATGAAGATTCATTAATTACATCTTGAACAGGCTTGTGCTAATTTTCAATAGCCTTTCCGGTTATATTTTAATCATAGATAATCCTGATTCCATCACGGCTAGGCGTTCTTACGGTTTTTAACCAAAACAATATTTTATACAAATTTATACTTTCATATTCTTCTCAATTAAACCCAGTTGAGGAGTTTTTTCTGAATTAAAAATCAATTATAGTGCAATAAAACCGATGACAACAAGAGGGGAACATATAAAATCAAAGCCAGAAGGTCCTTTAAGAACTAGAAATCGGTATTTTGTAGTTATTATGAGAGATCAGCTTTACTTCTTCCAAAAGCGATAGCAAGGCAAGAGTTTGTCTGAAGCAGTGAGAAAACAAAATTAAAGTTATTTTGAAATCTTTTTTATTTAATTAAATTTCTTCTATTTTAAAAAATCTACAGTTGCGAGATACAATATTTTAGAATAGATACTTATTTGAGCGCTACAGTTATCTACACAATGCGTTTACAGTTTTGGTTTTTTTGTGTTAATTTTTTTCAAAGTAATGTAAATTCTGTTTAGATTAATATATTGTTAGAAGTTCTAATTTATAATTTAGTCATAATAAATTACATATTTCTTAATTCAAATTATATTTTAAAATTTAGTAGTTTATATTGTTGAATAAACTAATTTATATTGTTGAATAAACTAATTTTTAGTGTTGAATAAATAAATTTATATTGTTGAATAAACTATTTTATATTGTTGAATAACTCTGTAATTAAAATCCGTTTCTATTTAATTTAAATTCATTGCTATTAAAGTAATTCTTTGTAAAAAAAACTATATTAGAAATAGAGGAAAAAGTATATATAAAAATAAACTGTGATATAGAAAAAAAAGAATTCGAGACAACGTGAAGCAAATAGAGTATAAAGAAAATTGTACCGGTTTTTTGAAATATCGTTTATATAAACGTCAGATAATTATATAAGAATGAAAAAATGAAATAAAATAAGATTTATCAAAGTCCCCCATATCTAGTGCTCTACCACAATTCCTCTTGTATAAAGTGAAATAATCAATCATATCTGCTTGTGTTATTTGATTTATAGCCTCGACGATGTTTTCTGCTAATGTTTGGTTGTCGACCGCCAAAACATGATTTCTCACAAATGTCTTGACTTTTCTGAAACAAAATTCGATGAGATTGAGCATATAAAAATATGAACTCAAAAACTGCCGACTCAAATCATATTCTTTAACAAAATTCTTTATTTCACGCGAATGATGAATAGAGGCATTGTCTGGAACAAAACACACTGTACTTAAAGGCCCAGTTCTAAAAGAAATAGCAAAAAACCTAAAAGGACATGTTTAAAATCCTGATCTCTTGCCTCACCTTTGATAATGTCACTATATAAAATTTTTTCTCTATTTATCGCGCTGATCAGGACAGTTTTCTTCTTCTGTTTGTTGGGACAACTGCGGTTGCTTTCGTATATGTCTTGGATCTTCCATAGTTACGTCTCATGGACAGATTAAAAGGGCTTTCGTCAATGAAGATTATGTATTTATTCTCAATTGTAAAATCGTTTAAAAAGTAGTTCGCGTACTCTTTTCGCTAATCTCTACTCCTAGGGGCATTTACGACTTCTTTTATGCAGTTTAGTCTTTTTAGCGTGATGGAAATGTCCAAAAGACATTTCCGTATCGTTTCAAGACACAATGTGATCGAAAATTCTGCACGAATGTTTTTCTGTAACTCTTCAAGGAAACAGTGCAGTTTATGCGAATTTCATTTTCTTCGAATTCTGCAATTTCGTTCGTCAATACTCTGCCCCAGATCTTTTTAAACGTAGACTACTCGAAATATCTCGACTTGCTCTATATTTTTTAATAACGGATTGAACACTATGTATTTCAATTCAGTTATCGAGGCAATAGAGGTGATGTCGTGATCGAGTAAAAAATGATTTACTATTGTCTCTTTTTCCTAAAGCGAAAGCGACGATCTCTGTCGGCGGAGTGTTTTCTTGGTTTTCGGCTGGAAGAGTAATCATAATCTTATTTTTTGAAATTTATTATATATCTACGTATCAAAAAGCGAGCGCAACTTTTACGTCGAGAAACTCACGTAGTTTTTACTTTCCTATGAAATGAACACCAATTTTAGTTTGACGAGATTTTTTGAAAGATGTGAAAGGATTTTAATGATAGAAATGAAATTAAGTTAAATAGAAATGAATTTTAATTAGATATAGATGAATTTTAATTAAGTAGAAATGAATTTAGTTAAGTAGAAATGATATAAATAAAAATTCGGGGTTTGATCAGCATTGAATGACTACGTACAGAGTCTTTTTTTTAAATACGTTGTTATCTTACACTAACTTTGATTCGTTACTACAATATGTAGCCTGTTCTCTTTTTAAAGTTTTGTTTGATAGAAAATATCTCATTCTGGCATCTCTCTAGATTGAAAATGTCTTTATTGTCAATATCCAGCAACTCTTAGATGAGTCTTACTAGGCTTGGGCGAAGAACAGAGAATAATTTTTTTATTGTTAGATTCAACTATCGACATCGTTTATATTTTCGCCTGATTTATAATTACTTTTCTATATACATTGTACTAGAAATTATCGTTTTCGTATCTTTGTGGTAAAAGAATAATTCTTTAATTATATTTTTTGCTGTGTTATCTTTCTAAAAAGATTCATCATTTTTAGGAAACTGATTTCCGTTTGATACCACTGGGTTATTTTTTAACATTAATAAACAGTTCAAGCAAATCTACTAAAACAAAAATTAATAAAAATCATTTTGACAGTCTTTTTTAAACTATATATTATTTTTGTATTTCTGTGATAGATTAGATTTATTTAACTGTCACCAAACTATCTGCTCGGAGTGAAACAAGCAAAACCTTAGCTTTCTGCGCAGAAAACATTTTTTACGCTGTTTAATAATGTCTTTTCTATTTTCGCTAGATTGAGACTTGGTCTTGGTTTAATAATTCTTAGCATTTCTTAAGACTTTTAAGTAATTTGATTCTGTTTTGTTTTAATAAAACATAGCAGATAGAAAAAATTTTACTAAAACATTAATCGTGAAAGACAAAAAGTTGTGTCCGATGTGGCAAAGCGAATCTAAATGTTTTATCAATTATTAAATTTTTAAATTCAGATGGAAGAGTCTTTTTAAAATTGAAGAAAAAACACAAATCTTTCTTCGGCTTTGAATCCAGTAGCGGATTAAGAAATGGCTTGCTTTTATTGTTCACTTTAAACTTCTCTAGTACTTCTGTATGTTATAGAGCCTAAGCTTGAATTTTGTAATGTATTTTCTTTATTTTTACGTTGATCGTTTTGACCGATGATAAAATCTTTCTCACCGCAGAAACTTCAAGTTTTCTTAATTTATGAACATTGTTTTTACTGCTTGTTCTTCATTATCGAAAACTTTTTTATTTTTTAGTTCTGAAATATGATCTTTATGTAAAACAAAATGTATGATTTTCTCAGCGTTTATCAGATGAATACGCTTGTGCCCGGCCTCTTCTTAAATCTTTATGTTTGTATCGTAGGGGCGACCATGGGGTGATATATATTCTTCGCACTCGGTAACTTGAACCACGGTGTGAATTAACATGTTAGAGGATAGTTTATAACTTTTGCACGCGACTTCACGCGCATATTAATAGAAGGCAAGGGTTTATTTATAAGAAAGCGACATGATTATGTTGACCATGTGTGTCTATTATTGAAGTTCAATAGTCTTAAATCTTAGTTTTCTAAAATCTTGATTTAAATTCCCAGAGATAACTATTTATGTAGTAAAACTGTCACTTTTTTACAAAATAGTATTTTAAAGAGTTCTTAATTATTTTTCTCACAAACATTTTTTTATAAAAAATATTGAAGAATTTTTATTATTTAATATTAAAAAAACACTGCTAAATACTAAAAAAAACATATAGAAAAAATTATAATAAAACAACAGAAAAGTTATTAAAAGAATGAAAAAACGATTAACAAGAATAGTAAATTTAAAACGAAAAAAAACATTTATTTATATTAAATCCTATAAAAAAATCTTGTTTTTTTAAATTGAGTTTGCTAAAAAATAGAGTTAGCTTTTTTTTACTAAATTTTAAGAAATCTTAGTTATAATACCAGAAAGCATGAACCAATACAAACAAAGGCTAAATGCGGTTATAGCCTCCCCCTCCTTTTTTGCTCTACCCCCCCCCCCCTTGTGGACGAGAAAGAAAGTTGAAGATGAATGCATTTCGGTGATCGGATGTTTCAATTTATGCGTTAAAATGGGTCTTA
>SBJP01000169.1:0-23662 GCA_014805705.1 Cucumispora dikerogammari | reverse complement strand
TTTACTTTTAAAAATGTATATTAAAAAACGGATAGTCTTTTATTGTTCAATCGTCGTGTTTATACGAAAATTGATAGTTTAGTTCGGACAATTTGTCGGGAGGGTCGCTGTTTATAGCTCGGTTAGCTGCTTTTAAATGATACTTTTCATAAATCAGAGAACTCTGTTTCTTTTTTTTATAAATGATATTACATAAAACAAAAATATTGAAAGCTGTTTTTCTTCATTGATGTCTGTTTCAAGGATAAAAGACTTCTCTTGGTATTTGAGTTATTTTTAGGCGTTAAAGATAGACTTTGTATAAAGTACAAAGACATTATTTATTTTTCTGAATATAATATTCAGTTAAAATTTTGATAGTGTGTCATGCTATCTTTTTTCTTATCGCTCTAAGCAATGCAAAAACTCAACTGGAGGAGCATATGATATTTATAGAAAATATTTTGAGTTTCAATATATATTGGTATCTTCTGTCGGGCGAGAGTTAATTCTTAGAAGTATTATATAAATTGTACTAATTTTACGTATTAATAACTTTATCTCATCCGTATTCTAAGATTGATTACTTGCTTAGAAAATGTTGGTTTTTAAAAACAAGGAAGAAATAATTAAAGCACCTATAATAGTGTTTTTTTTATAGCATTTCTACTTAATTAAAATCCATTTCTATTTAATTTAAATCTATTTCTATTAATTAAAATCCATTTCTATTTAAATCTATTTCTACTTAATTAAAATCCATTTCTATTTAATTAAAATCCATTTCTATTTAATTAAAACCCGTTTCTATTTAATTTAAATCCATTTCTATTTAAGTAATTCTTTGTAAAAAAACTATATTAGAATAAGAAGAAAAGGTATATATCGAAAATAAACTGTGATATAGACAGAAAATGATTTTAAACAACGTGAAGTAAATTTAGTATAAACATCATTGTACCAGTTTTTTGAAATATCGTTTATATAAACGTCGGGCAATTATATAAAAATAAAAAAATGAAATAAAATAAGATTTAATCAAAGTCCCCCATATCTAGTGCTCTACCACAATTCCTCCTGATTAAAGTGAAAGATCCTATCATATCCCCTTGCGTTATTTGATTCACGGCTTCGACGATATTTTCTGCGAATGATTGATTGTCACTCGCCAAAACATGATTTCTCACAATTGTCTTAACTTTGTCGAAACAAAATTCAATGAGATTAAGCATATAAGAATATGGACTCAAAAACCGCCGCTTCAAACCATTTTCTTCAACAAAATTCTCTATTTCACGCGCATGATGAATAGAGGCATTGACATAGAACAAAACACACTGTTCTTTAAGACCCAGATCTAAAAGAACGGGCAAAAGACCCAAAAGAAACTGTTTAAAATCTTGAGCCCTTGCCCCGCCTTCGATAACGACACTATATAAAACTTTTTCACCATTTATTGCGCTGATTAGCGACAGATTTCTCCCCCTGTTTGTTGGAACAACTGCGGTTGCTCTCGTGCCTGCCCTGGATCTCCCATAGTTGCATCTCGTGGATAAATTAAAAGGGCTTTCGTCAATGAAGATTATGTATTTCTCTTCAATTGTAAGGTCGTTTAAAAAGTATTTCGGTTACTCTTTTCGCAACTCTTTACTCCCGAGGGCATTTACGGCTTCTTTTGTGCAGTTTAGTCTTTTTAGCGTGATGGAAATGTCTAAGAGACATTTCCGTATCGTTTCAAGACGCAATGTAATCGAAAATTCTGCATGAATGTTTTCCTGTATTGTCTTCAGAGTAACAGTGCAGTTTGTTCGAATTTCATTTTCTACGAAAGCTGCAATTTCGTCCGTCAATACTCTACCACCTGGTCTTCTTCCACGTGGACTAATCGAAACATCTCGACTTACTCTATATTTTTTTATAACGGATTGAATACTTCTATATTTCAATTCAGTTATCGAGGCTATAGAGGTGATGTCGTGATTGAGTAAAAAGAGATTTACTATTCTCCCCTTTTCCCGAAGCGAAAGCGACATCTCTGTTGGCGCGGAGTCTTTACTTGGTTTTCAGCTAGAAGTGAATTCATAATCTTATTTTTTGGACTTTATTATATATCTACGTATCAAAAAGCGAGCGCAATTTTTACGTCATCAAACTCACGTAGTTTTTACTTTCCTATGAAATCAACAACAATTTTAGTTTAATAAGATTTTTTAGAGGTATGTGAATGGATTTTAATTAAATAGAAATGGATTTTAATTAAATAGAAATGCTATAGTATAAAGTGTTTTTTTGCCCCACATTTGAGTTTTTAGAATAATGTAAAATGTTTTTTTTGCCTATGTTTGTGTTAAAGATCAATCAAAGGCCTAAACAAAATGATTGATTTTAAAAAACTCTAAATATAAAAAATAAAACCCTAATCCAATTTTCAATCAACTTTTTTTGACATCAATTCTGTTTCCCTGTCAATAAAGACAACCCTCTCTTTAACAGTTGGATGACTATAATTGATATACGAATATAACCAATCATCATGTTCACTGCTTTTATTACTTGACAATAACAAATTAAGTCCTTCTTTTAATGGACCCCCAAACTTCATCTCAACTGCGAACTTGTCAGCTTCTTTCTCATTTTTCCTGGAATGAACATTATTCATAATATTTGTAATTACCGTTAAAAGTCCCAATAGATAATAAAAATGGAGCATTTTCAAAACCACGTTATTTTCATATAAAACATTTATAAACGAACTATTATAAAATACTTGAAAAGATAATAAACTTATAAATTGATTAATAGAAAGCAAAGCAAAACTTTTCCACAAGTGATTGTATTTCCAATGCCCAATTTCATGAGCTAAAACTGCAACTAAGGGTTCATTTTTAACAATTTGGGTCAATAAGGTATCAAAAAGAACAATCCTTTTATTATTTCCAAACCCCGCAAAGAACGCGTTACTTTTAGCACTTCTAATACTTTGATTCATTACTTTAATTTCAGTTAAAGGAAAGTTGGTTTTTATTGCTAGATTGTCAATTTCAGTTTTTAACTCCTGATTTTCTAATTCAGAAAATTTGTTGAATAAAGGAAGTATATAAGTTGGAACAATCGCAAGTAAAAAAAGTTGAAATACGAAAAGGAAACCAAATATGTAAAATGCCAAATTTTTGAAGGCCAAAAACACAACGATTACATAAAACAAGATTCCCATTAAAATATTAGATATTGTAAAACTCTTAATTAAATCTGTTACAAATAAAAACACTGTGGATTTGTTAAATCCATGAATTGCTTCAATTCCGAATTGAGATACGATTTTAAATGGCAAATCAACTAATGTCCCAATATTTACTACAAGTAAAATAAAGAAAGTAGTAAAAACGTTTTCGTTAAAATATTTAAAATGTCTTTTCAAAACATAATAGAACGTGTCGTATATGTTATTATATAAAACAATGACTGTTATAATGGAAAGTGTAACGTTTTTTATAATAGAAAATAATAGTGTGTCAGTTTGGTAAAGTTTTACTTCTTGTTTTGTATTTTTTCTAACTGCTTTTAATTGTCTAATTTTCAAGTAATTTGTAAATATACAATTTATTATTTCTCCAATGATGATTATTTTTTCAATTGCACGTTTGTTGAATGTTTTTATTGTTGTAATGTCTTTTATAAAACTAAACAGTGTGGCTGTTTGTTTTATTATTGACTTTTTTAGAAGTGTTAACATGGGCTTGTTTTTAATTAAAAACATTTTTTTTTGTTTTTTTGTTTCTATTTTAAAACTAGACATTTTTTATTTCGAAAAATACAGATTTAGTTACTTATACATATTCAGCTGAATATGTATAAGTAACTAAGAAATATTTAAATTAAAAAAAAGACACTATATACAAAATTTTTATTTCTTTTTTGCTAAGCATCGTAAACACACGTATTAGTCACGACACGAATTCGACAATATGAATAAAAAAACAATAACGACGAAGTTGGTGAAAAGATTCAATAAAATATTTCGCCAAAAGCTTCAAGACTGTTTTTTTTCGCTATCAGCTCAGTAGACTGTTTAAATAAGCAGATTTGAAGTAACTAAAAATATTAAAAAAAATGTTTTTGATTATTTTTTTTTAAATATTTTTTGCTTAATTAAATTATAGTAGTATTTTACTTAATTATATTATAGTGGTTTTTTGCTTAATTATATTATAGTGATTGCTTTCATGATTAAATATAGTGTTTTTTCGTTTAATTAGATTATAGTGATTGCTTTCTTGATTAAATTATAGTAACGTTTTACTTAATTAGATTATAGAGGGTGCTTTCGAAATTAAATAATAGTGCCTTTTTGTTTAATTGAATAATAGTGACTTTTTGCTTGAATAAATAATAGTGACTTTTTGCTTGAATAAATAATAGTGGGTGCTTTCGAAATTAAATAATAGTGGCAGTTTACTTAATTAAATAATAGTGGGCGCTTAATTATTTATTTTATAGTGACATTTTACTTAATTGTTTTATAGTGGGAGCTTTCTTAATTAAATAATAATGGCTTTTTACTTAAATAAAATATACTAGTTTTTTGTTTAATTAAATTATAGTGTATTTTTGTTTAATTAAATTATAGTGGCTTTTTGTTTATTTAAATTATAGTGGCTTTTTGTTTATTTAAATTATAGTGGCTTTTTGTTTATTTAAATTATAGTGACAATTTACTTAATTAAAATATTGAGAAAATTTACTTAATTAATTTTTTGTATTATTTCGTCTTAATTAAATTATAGTGAGGATAAGTCTATGATGCCCAAGTTTCTTTTAAAACTGCACATTTTTGGTATAATATTATAAGTTTATAATACTAAAAGACACAATTATAGTAAAGTAGACAAAATAGAAATCAGCTTACACGCTATAAATAACAAATAAAACAATCAGAAAATACACAATTGATAAAGTGTTATCTGTACCTTTTCAAAACATAATTTGTTTTTATCCGAGCTGTTTACAACTTTCTATTGTTTTATATACAAATCGAATTTTGCTTATGTGAAAGCCTGACATTACAGTAGAGATCTAATTAAACTAAACTGAGGATATAAAGAAACACGAAAAAAAATTTTAAAACGAATACACTATTTGTTAAAAGTGTTTATATATATACGAGAGAAGATACGGTTTGTAAATAACAATGCAGGTTAGAGAAAAAAATATACTTTTGTTTATGATTTAGTTACTTTTTCATATATGCTTGTAAAGAAAGAAAGAAAAAAATTTTTTCTTAAATTAATTAAATTTATATTTTTATTTTAGAAAAGAGCAGTAAATTTTTTTTCAAATTAATCTATGGAGAAAACTCATTTATATTGTATTACTAAAAAAATAAATAATAAAAAATAAAAAAAAGAAAATAACATCGTTGGTCGTAAAAAAAAACTTGTAGAACAAGATAATACAGATTAAAAAATTAAATAAAGATAGATGAGACAAAAAAAGTATTTGTGGAAACTTGGCTTTGTTTAATATAAATAAATTATTCTATAAGCGTTTTGCAACTGGCAACGTATTCGATAAAAACAAAAAAACAATAACAGTGTCTTTTTTGTCTGACCTAGCTAAAAAAAACGTAACATTTTATATTAATTTTAGCGTTTATTTTTGTTCAATGTTTAAAATATTACACATCACAAAAACATTATGTTCGGCTCAAAAAAAGAATCATTTCTATCACATAGAAACTAGTGAAAAGGAACAAAGAAAGTAAAAGCCAAAAATGTTATTAAGAATGCAAATTTAATAATTGCCAAACTTTAGAAAACATTAAAACTTGAATGTTGTGACAGAGGAACAAATTTCTATACGCAAAACCGGATATTTATTTTGAAGAAGACGACACTCCGACTCTTATAGCACCTTTCTTTTAGTCATCCTTTTCAAAATAAGAGATGAGGCTGGTAAACAACTACTCACTAACAATATTAGTCTTGATTTTATAAGCGAATCTATTACATTCGAATGTTATATGCATAACGAAGAAACATTTATTTTAAACGAGTTTCAGAACCCAGAACATTTCGCAATTACGTAAAGGTGAGTGACAAAGAAATTATAAAACGTAAAGTTTACGGTACCATATTAAAACCAGTTTTTTTTGTATTTAGATATTCTGACAGCTAGTTTAGTATGGTTTGTCTTGCAGCTTTCGTCGGAAAGACTTAATCAAAAACATTCAGGCGAGAAAAGATTATACAAAAGAGGCTGCATACTTTTCAGAACAAAAAACAAAAGAATCTGTCTGTTTTGAGGTTTTTTAAAGCTTAGTAGCATAAAGAATGGCTTTGAGTCGTCTCTAGTCTACTCTTTGATAAAAAAAGATACAAACTATAATTTAGTTTTTGATGAACACTCTAAAATTATTGCAGAGTGTAGCCTCAAGATTAAACTGGGAAAGGTGGTAAAGGAAATTGAAGCCGTGTTTCTGGTTACAGAAACTTTTTCATCTGTGCTTATGACAATGACAGCCGTCTCGGCTAATGTTATTGTGCAATCAAATACACCAAGCATTCCGACGCTATAGGAAATATAAAAGAAGCGTAAATTAAAAACAGTGAAATGACTTTAACAAATGTTTTTTATATCAGATAGTCGAATTACAATAAACAGTCTTACACCCTTCTTTCTTTATTTTTTGTTGGCTTTATTTTTATTACGAGTTTTTATTTTTTGTATTAATTTTATTAATTCAACTTTTTTGATTTTTTTGTACATTTTAGATATTATGTAAATAATTTGCTTTCTAAAAAAAATAAAACACAAAAACATTAAGATTTATATCTTTTCGCAAAATCGTTTTTTGACACTATATAAACGAACATATAAAATTAATAATTTCGATAATTACGTTATCTATTATCTTAGAAAAACAAACTTGATATAATTGAGCACAATAAGGCAGACATATGATTTGAAAACATTTATTAACACAAGGGGGAGAACAACCTCGTTACACGATAGCTCGTAAATGTAAAAATTACGTTCGCTCAAACCGATGAATAAATTCAGAAGTTTCTACTAATCAATATTACAATCCAGACATGAGAAGACTACGCTTTTGAGCCCAGCCCAATAAATTATTTCTTAAACACGAATCTTTCCGCTTAAAAAATGAGCCCATTAAAACGCGCAGCAGCAATTGAAGGCCTGGTCTAAATCTGCCAAAAGCAAAAACGCCTTAGGGCTTATCCAAAATTCTTCCTCGTCTTTTTGAAAATTCTTGTATTCAACAGTTATGTTTTCAAAAGTTTATAAAAAATATTTTACATATCACATATGGTGTGTTTTTTAAATAAGCAGTAACAAATATAAACAAAACTTTTTACTATATTTTGAGAAACTTTTATCGTGTTTAAAAAAACTCTCGAATAAAATAAATTTCTCACGATATCTTGCCAAACTAAAATTCGCTTTCTATTGTCGTTTTTTAGTTGACAAAAAAAATAATACAAACTTCGTTACTCAATTAAAAATCTTTTAAAAAATGATAATATAGTTTTAAATAGATAGAAAAAAATAAAGATCCTATGATAGACAAGATTCTTTATTCGTTGTTATAGTGTATTCGACTTTTTACAAAGAGTAGATTTATCAAAGTGATGTTTGAACTTTTCAAAGTAAGATGTAATTATTTAGAGTGTTATTTTAATTCTAAAGTTGTTTGGAGGTTTGTAAATAACGTGTAGTATCTGTAATAGCAGCAAACACTCAGTTAAAAAATTACACACTTAGCTCAAATATATATTGTGATTTAAGCTTATCAGTAAACTGGGTTATAATAAAAACTGTACAAACAATAAAAAGCAAATTTAAATTAATTTTATGTTTTCAAAATAAACTCAATATACCGAGATAAAAGATTTCACGATTACAAAAACATAGAAAAAAATATCAAAGCTTTGAATAAAAACCAGTGCTTTAACAGCAGTAAAACTTTTTTTATGTATTGTTTACTTTTTAAATGCCAATGTATTATAAATAGGATAAAAAGGTATATCGTTGTTTCATTTTAAAAACATCTAATTTTTTTTATAGAGCTCTTTCTTAAATAGCCATCCAATGTTATTTTCAATTAGTTAGTTTATATATATGGTATAGATTTCAACTTATTATGATGGGTTTTTGTTAAGGTCATAGATAGTAATAGTAAAAAATTTATGACAAATATCAAATCAAAGATAAAGTTTCATCATCATAGCCGAGAAACATGGCATAGGTTTATTCGAGTAAGTTAAGCAAAAGATTAAAAATATATGGATGTGACTTATAAGTTAAAAAAATATATTTTGAAACATTTATCTAACATAAAAAAAATTTTTTTATAATTTATAAAATTTTGTATTAAACAGAATTTAGAAACTTGAAGCATAAATTTCGTAGAGGTCGAGCTAAAAAAGTTATATTAAAAAAAAATTTAAAAAGTATTTTAAAAAAGACGATAAGCGCGAGCTATTGAGCAACAAATACTTAAACGCTTTTTTGATGTTTTTAAAAAACTTGTACTCTTCGATGTGTTTTTTATCTTTTTTATTTGATTGCACATATTTTTTAAAATATGTCTGTTGACTTTCAATGTGTGGGTGTATTTTGACTTATCGTCAAGGTCTACGGTGTTTTTTTATAATTTATCTTTTTATGTAAAAATCCTATATTATCGAAGTAAAAATAACTTTTCTATCATTCGGCCATGATTAGAGTGTTCATTTCAACTTTTATAAATAAGGTTTTTATCAAGGTTCATTATATTTCGTTTCGCAGTTAATTCGCAAA
Organism: Cucumispora dikerogammari; assembly: GCA_014805705.1. Lineage (NCBI taxonomy): Eukaryota > Fungi > Microsporidia > Cucumispora > Cucumispora dikerogammari. Next base: position 14,863 of record SBJP01000169.1, on the reverse strand, counting down.
AAAACTTTTCTATTTTCTTGAAATTTTTCAACACTCTAAAGAATTTTTATAAACTTTTTTATTGTTATTCTTTTCCGATAATTTAGTCTCGTCTATCTCTCGGCTTTTTTCATAGTTTTTTAATTTTTCAGTTTTTGTTTTGAAATTATAATTTTTCTAATCACACTTATTACTAGATTTATAGCTCATCAAACTATATTATATTCATGTTTTATAGTTAAATAATTGTTTGTTGAAAACATTCATACATAACTTTTATTATAGTTTCAAATAAAGATAATTTAATTTTTGATAAAAATAAATCACTTTCAACAGTTTTTTTACATCTAAAACATTTTAAACGACAGTAAACCCAAAACCAACCATCTTCTCTAAGTGGAAGTGAAAGGACTATTCGTTTTCTACAAAAAACACAACATAATCCTTTACACAATAAACCCTTATTCATCCAGAATCGGAAAACTTTGTTGAAAAATCAAGTTTATTCAACGGTGATAATTTGTTATAAAAATTTTTTTTTAATTTAATATAACTCATTTTCTCCCCTCAAGCAAATTTATGCAAAACCTTCTAGCATATTTTATTTCTAAAAGCCGAGTGTTTTTTGTCTTATATCTATTGAGCCGTATGGGAAAAACACATTATGTCACTACAGTTCAACAATATGTCTTTGCTTTTATTGAACCATTCGAGCCGTGTAAATTTTTGTACATGGAGATCCAATAAGTAAAAAATGTCTATCTAGTTTGATTAAGTTTGTTTTTTTGAATATAATAAGAAAGTTTTAATGTGTTTTTAGACTAAAAAAATCTTACTTATTTCGTCTACACTCGAAAAAGAAATGTTATTATAGTGTGTTTCTGTCGATATAAAACTCTATTATATATTAATGATATAAACTATAAGTTTAAAAAAAGAATTTTACTTATAGATAACGTGATTTATCTTTGATATGTCTTAATAAAAAACAAATAAAAAAAATAAGAGTATTAATATGAGTAGTGTACAATCCCAAGATTAGAACGAACGAAAAAGTTTAAATAAAGTATCGAATGTTTTTATATAAAGCAAAATAGTATCGTTAAAGAGGTATAAAGATAAAAACTTAATTGTTGGGGTTTTAATATTTCTATAATGTGCGTGTGTAATCATAAAATAAAAAATATTTTTTTTGAATATATAAAATATAGCGTAGTTAAAACTTATACACTTCTCTTTTTCTTTTACCCACTATAATTCTATCAAATAGCTCAATAGATAAAAAAACATAAAATAAATTAATTACTGCTTTCAAAACAACATATAGAATTCGAGTTTCTTAATTGTTTCGTTACAAGCCCATAAACACAGCTTTTCTTTTATGTTTATTTCTCTACTTATCTTTTTTTGCAACGAATCTTTTTTGTAATGTATTTTTTTATTTTTATAGACCCAAACGCGGTTTAATCAAATGTTTGTATATATTTACTCTTTAACTGTTTTGAATTTAATTTTAATCAAAAAACCTGATATTCTATAGACTCAAATTTTATTCCAAAAAAACTCGCTGTTCTAAACTAGACTTAAATTTAAGTCGAAAAAACTCTCTATTTTGAATAAACTTAAATTTGAGTCCAAGAACAATAAAAGAATTATGTATAGTTTTTAATTTTATAATTAGCTTTGTCGGATTCTAAAACAATAAAGTTAAATAGGATTTTTTTTAAAAAAATGCTGTTTTCGTTTTTTTCTAATATATTTTTTTTTCAAATATTCGTTTTTAAAAAAATTTTTTTATTATCCAAAACAGTAAAGGCTTTATAGAAAATCTCTATAAAGTGGCTTTTTATTTTCAATTTTACGCAGTTGAGATTTTCTTTAATAAACCTTAAATTTTTTTACATAACCTTTAAGTTTTTTAATATGAAAAACATAAATTTCTTTAATCGAAAGTATTTATACAAAAATCAGAATAATAAGTTTAAAGCCATATGTTTTATATAATAACATAATTAAGCATAATAAAAAGATTTTGTTCTCATATGAGCCATAATATAAAAATATAGAAAAACTTATGACATCCACATAAAATAAAGGGTCAAAAAATATTGTGAAAAAGATCAGAAAAGTGTATGTATAAGTAGCAACTGTTTTATATTTTATATATTCTACAAAGTTCTTTTTATATTTTCAAATGCTCATCGTATATATATTTATAAACACAGAGATTAAAATTTTACTCTAGTCTTTCAATTGCCAGAAAGCGTGCTTTAGAAGACAATAGTTAAATGAAAATCAACTTTTTATACTTTTTTTTTGTCGCTTTTACGAAAAAAACACACCTTTGTTGTCATTTTAGTTACGAGCTGCTTTATAAGAAAAAAATATATAATTCGATGTAAAATATATTATGGAGGGGCGTTAAATTTGTTCTTATTCATTTTTTTATGAGCTGTATAAAACAAAATTTTTATTTATGTTTTTATCATTAAAAAAAATCTGAAATATACAATAAATAAAACGTTAACTTTTGAATTTTTTTTTAAATAAATAGTTTTTTCTTTCGATTCAGAAACTAAACTGTTTATATTAAAGAAATGAACTAAATATCTTAGTTTATATCGAATTTATTTTAACTATTTTTGAGTATCAGCAACTCTTCTGTGAGATGTCGCAATGTTTTAATAAATATCAGTGTGGGAGTGGGAACACGCCAGTAAAAAAATAATTTAAAGATCGCTCAAGTAAACTCAATGTTGTTAATTTAATTTAGCTGTCGAAAAATTAAAAAAATCAAACACTTTGAAAAAAATATTATATAATATTCAAAGCCACAATAAACCACACATCGTATTTATATGTTAATAAATGCTTTTAAAACAAAATAAACGTTTTTTTTTAAAAACTTTCTGTTCTATGTTTTATTTGTTCTATATATAAAAGCTTATATTAGATGTTTGATTATGAAAAAGACCAAAATAAAAACAATTTTTTTATGACAAGAAATGTATTTTAAAATATAATTATAATAAGCATATTGCAAATAAATTGCTTTTTTATTCAATAGATGATTTTTAGAATCGAAACTGGCGTTTTAATATTAAATATGTATTAAAAAGTTAATAATATTATGAAACGTTTAAACAGCTATATCTTAAAATCAAAAAGTAATTTCATTTAACAAGTTTAAAAAAATACATAAGGCATTTCAAAGATCTTAAAAATTTTCGACTTTTGTATATTTTTTTTCGAACCAGTTTAAGTTTTTCCAAAAAACACAATAAAAAAACGCCATGTTAGTAAAACTGTTTTTGATGTTTAATAAATGTAGTTCAAACGTATTCGACAGTGTTAAAATATTACAACAACCCTGTATTATTGTTCGTCATTTGGAATACACTAAAGATTTTAGTGGTGAAGAAAAATATATTTCATTTAAATCAAAAACAATCGAGACAATTATTGATTTTGGAAAATTCGTTGATTTAAGTAAATATAATGTTTTAGAAAAACCAGCAATTTTTATTTTTGATACGATTAAGAGAAAAAGAAATCGACATTTTTATCTCAGTAACACAGAACGCCCAGCTAAATCCTTATCATCTATTGAAACAAAGTTGTCTGTAGATATAAAAATGAACCAAGTCACATTTTCATTACTGCCCAATACAAAAACGAGAAAAAATCTATTAATTTCGTATCTTTAAAAGAACCAGTCATCAGCTTTTAAGTTATACTTCTCACTTCCTGACATTTTTTCAGGTAATATTAAAGTAATAGTAATAAACAAAATAGAAAACAAAATTTCTCCTATAACGCAATTACTAGAATATTATATAGAGGATTTGATTTCAGGAACTTTAAAAACACGAGTATTCTATGAAAAATCTTTTTTTTTATTGACTAATAAGATTAAAACCGTGCTTTTTGTATCTGTAAAAATTAAATCAACTGGAATCGCGTTTTTCAATTGTTTAAAAAATTTTTTATATCTCAAAATTCTTCAATGAGCATGTTCGAAAAAAATTATCAGTAAAAAACAAAGTAAAATTTAGAATTATATTTCACCGCGTAAAAAAAATTATATATGATAATAACAGGCGAATTAGTATAAAAATTGAAGAATACACTTCGGAAGCGAAAAAAAAACTATCGGAAGCAAGTTATGAATTTGTCTGTGAAGTTAAAAGCTTTCTTAAACAAGAGATAAAAAACGAGATTGTAGATTTGAATATTTTAGAAGTCAATAAAGCCATAATATTACATATTTTCGATGAGGAAATTGACAAATACACGGGATTTGAATGTAAGTTTATAAGTACAATAATAACAAATCTTAAAAAACGATCAAACTTTGAACTAATTCACGATAAACTTGAAACCTTTGTATTTAGATACAATAAAAAAAAAGAAATACTGGAAGAAATATTAGAAAGCGGAAATAAATCAACACACCGATATGCGCGTGTATTTAGAAAGCTGTGCTCTTGCGGCATATTTTGAAAAAATAAGAGTTCAATAAATAAACATAACAAGTTTACAAAAAAAAAAAGATTTCGTACCTCAAAAAAGCAATAGAACTTAGTACATAACAGCAAATGAAATAATATACAAATAGATAAACGCTAACATAAGTTTTAAATAAATCTTTACAATTTTTATATTTTTTAAACTTTGTTATTTTTTCGCGTCATTTAAAAGAGAAAGTAGCACAACAATAGTTTCTTATAAAAACAATAAAGTAATAATAATTGTGTGTCAGATTATAAAAATAGCGATATGTCTTTTCAAATTAGGGTGTATTTCATTCTATACAATGTATCTGTGTCTTTAACTTAGAATTGATCTTCTGATTCTCACTATTATATTTTTTTAATAAAAGATAATTTATGAACTGCTTTTAAATAAAAATATTGACAAGTAAAAACATATATAGAATTACCAGTCGTTTTACTTATTTCGACCAAATTATTTTCAACAATCATTTTTTTCTTTCTTCATTTCAACTACTTTTTTTCTTCTAAACCCAAGCGTTTTTTTCCCTTTTTAGTCGTTTTTTTCTAATCAATTATTATTTATCTACATGTTAATTGAATATATAATAATGATTTGGGCGCAGCCCTGTGAAAAGACGGTCTGGTTTTATCATCACAAGTGAATGTAGTTAATTGGTGTTACTTTTATAAAAAAATAATTGATTTTATAACCAAATAACATGGATATAATAGTAATTGATTGAGAAAAAAAACGCCTAGATTTAGAGAAAAAAACTCTTGGGTTTAAGGAAAAAAAGGTAGTTGAAATGGAAAAAGAATAAATTGGCTGTGGGAAATAATTTGAGCGAGAAAGAAAAAAACGAGTGGTAATCCTATAAGTAAAAGTAATGACATTTACATGTATTATAAAAAACGAAAAAATTATTAAAAATTTACTAGAAAATGATTGTTAGTTTTGAGAATAAATCTGTTTTGTGTCTAATTTGAAACTCTAATTTGTTCTTTATTCTATTATCTCAGTTTTCCGTGTTTAATTTGGCTATGCTACTATACACTTTTAGAAAAAAAATTAATAAAACTTGTCTCATTTGCTTTTAAATATATAATTTTTTGCGTTTTAACCGCAAAAGATACTTTTTTTTTATATATATTACATTATTATGCTTATGTGTTTATTTTAATTAATATCACTTTCAAAAATAACTTTTAAATTATTCTTTGTTAAAATATACATAAATTGTCTAAAAATTGTCTGAGAATACTAATAATTAAACTTGTTCATTTGTTTTTAAGTTTATTAATTTTTATCATACGATTATTAACAAAACGTGTTGTGCGAATTAAACAAAACGAATTAGACATAATAAAACGAAAAAAAAGATTTTCTACGTGTTTGAAAAAACGGTTTTTTATAACTATCTTTTTTATGCAGTCTGCAGAATTTTCAAAAAAATTTAAAAAGAGGTAACATTCATGAAATTTACACAAAAAACTATAATTTTGCTTAAGAGTTAAGCTAGACAAAATTAGACACGTTTTTAAGAGTTAAAGTAAAAAGGCCTCATTGGAGTCTTTAATTATCGTCGACTCTATAAAGTTTATAAAAGTTTATTTAAGTTAATGCTTTTTTTTAAATGAAATTTTTTCACAAATACACAAAAAAAAATTTTATTTGTAGCGTTCTGAAAATAATCGCGAGCGTGAATTTTCCATATTGTATAAATAAAAATTGTTTTTTTATATATGTTTTCATTATAATAATTTCGAGTGTCGAAATTTTTTATATGTTTTCTATATAAAAAAATCAGTCTTTTTTTTAATTAGAAGTTTTGGCGCAGTATATAACTTGCCGAAAATTTTCTTATATTTAATAAGTATCGCTCACGTTGAGTGCAACAGTTTATTAAAAAAAGTGTGTTTTTTTTGTTGTTTTACTTCAAACATCTCTCTTTTCCTGCTTTAATAATTAACTATATTATATAAAAAAAGGTTCTCTAGCCGAAGTCGAGCAGTCCACCTATTGTTTAATACTATATATGATACAAGCTAGGCTACGTGGCCATTATCTTACTATATATATTATATAAATAACAATACGAAACGAGCGAACGAAACGAATTAAGAAACGAAACGAACGAAACGAATTGAATTGAATTGAATTGAATTGAATTGAAACGAAACGAACTAAACAAACAAAATAGACAAAACGAACGAAACGAAACGAAAAACAAACGATACAAAAAACGAAAACGAAAACAGACGAAACTAAAATAAACGAAAAAATAAATAATCTTTCATTATTTTAAAGATACTATAATAAAATTATAGTTACAAAAGAAAGAGAAGGTTTTTTGCGAGATGGCGTGTTTAGCGCGTACATTTTTTTATAAAGTAATGTAGTTTTAAAAAACTTTTTTTTTTAAAATCAAACCAACATCAAAAAAAAACTTTTCTTTTGACATAAATTGACGATTTTGTATTGTTGTGTAAAAATCACGTTGTTTTAAATAAAAAACATTATTACAGAGTTCACGTGTCGCTGCTAGGCCCGACAGTAGCTTTTTATTTTTCTATTGTAATTTTTTAGAAAATTTTGGCAGGCGAGGCTTTTATAATAAAAGCATATATAAAAAACACTCTTCATTTATACAAAATATAGAAAATTTAAGCACGAAGTCATTTTCGACACGCTTTGGTTTTTTTTGTCGTATAATTACATTAAAACAAAAAACTTTCTATTTTAATTAAAAAAGTTTTGTTACTTATAGATTTCTGTTCTTTTTATAATTTAACATAGTAAGTACATTATAATTCAATTAATAAAAAGTCTTTTTTTACATTAGAAACTTTTAATGAACATAATGTATTTGTTTTTAATCTTTAATGCGCATGCAAAAACGATAAAAGTCACTACCTAGAAACTTTGGTCAGATTTCAATTACTTTACTTTTCCGAATTTTTTTATTCATATTTTCATAGACGAAAAGTTTAATACATGTGTTTACGTACGTTAATACGGAAAATTAAAAAACTATTATACAAGGTTTTAACTTTTACTTAAATAAATTTGCTTTAATAAAATATAGAAACTTTTCTTAATTAACATATAATAAGGAATAAATAAATAGAGTCAAAGTCTTTATTTAATTAAAGACATTATAAGATTTATATTTTTCTTACCCTGTGTAGTTAAAACAAGAGTCTAACATTACAAAAATATGCTCTTCTGAATTATAAAAATTTATAAAACAGAAAAATACTTAATATTTCGTTCTACATTGCTTTTCCCTTTTTTTTATAAAAGTAATATCAAAATAATTAAAAACCGTTATAGTTAGAGTTGGTGCTATTTTACACACAGGCTGAAGCATACGTGATTTTATATAATTGTTTCTTGAAATGCTTTTTACTTAATATTTTCTCGAATATTTATATTTGCTATTTCACAGACTCAAAACAACATCACTCAATATATTAACCAGTGTTACGCGCCACAGATCATCCACCCCCTGAAAGAATTAACTATATTAAATAAATAAAAAAATTTTTTCTAAGCGTAATCGAGATTTCTCTATATATTAATACTATATAAGATTACAGGCTCGGCTATGAAGCTATAATGTATGTTAGTGTTATATTCTATAAATAAAGAAAAAATTAACGACAACAAAAACGAACGAAACTAATAGAAAAAATGAACAATATCTATATAATATAAAATACACTGGAATTGTTTTGGGGCCTAATAGGGCAGCAAAGCTAAAAAACATTTATTAGTAAAATACTAATAAAAACGCTACAATAAATGTATAACGGATGTGATCTGTGATGTGTTACACTCTTTAACATATTGAGTGTAATGCCTCAGATTTTTATAAAACATAGAACTCTTGTAGGAAGCCGATTTATACCTATCGGCGACTGTGTTAATATTTTATAGACCTAGTAAACAATATTTTTTCTGGTATGTCTAATCGTTTTAAAGCATATTCATAGTTTCAGTCCGTTTCACTTACTGGATCATATATAAGAGTTAGAATTAAAATCAAAAGACGAAAACATAGATTTTTCTGATCAAGTCGCTTTTTTACCTCTATTTGACATCAAGTCGCTTTTTTACCCCTATGTTTTTGGTATCAAGTCCCTTTTATACCTCTATGTTGGTATAAAGTCCCTTTTTTACCCCTATTTGGTTATTAAGTCCCAAATTTACCTCAGTTTTAATATCAAGTCCAAGATTGATTCACTTTCGAAAACAAGACTAAAATTTATCTCCGAACGAAACAAAAAAAAAGAATCGAAACGAAAAAAGAATCGAAACGAAAAAAGAATCGAAACGAAAAAAGAATCGAAACGAAAATTTTTATATTTGAACACTCTATATATTCAAAAAAATCTTTTTCATGTTTTTGGAAGCGAGACCGAAATTTACCACTCTAGGCACCAAGCCATTTTTTACGACTTTTTGATATCAAGTCCCCCTTTTACCCCTATTCTGGTATCAAGTCTCTTTTTTACCCCTATTTGGCATCAAGTCCCTTTTTTACTTCTATTTTGGTATCAAGTTTTTTTTTACCCTTATTTGGTTATTAAGTCGCAAATTTACCCCTATTTTGGTATCGAGTCCCAAATTTGCCCCAGTTTTAATATCAAGTCCAAGATTAATTCACTTTCGGAAACAAGACTAAAATTTATCTTCGAACGAAACGAAACGAAACGAAACGAACGAAACGAAACGAAACGAACGAAACGAAACGAAAAAAGAATCGAAACGAAAAAAGAATCGAAACGAATTTTTTTTTATTTGAACACTCTATATATTCAAAACAACTTTTTTCATGTTTTTGAAATCAAGACCAAAATTTATCACCCTAAACATTAAGTCCTTTTTTTACGACTTTTTGATATCAAGTCCACTTTATATTCTTTTATTTGACATCAAGTTCCTTTTTTACCCCTATTTTTGTATCAAGTTCCTTTTTACCCCTATTTTGCTATCAAGTCTTTTTTTACTTTTATTTGGCATCAGTCTCTTTTTTACTTCTGTTTTGGTATCAAGTTTCCTTTTTACCCCTATTTAGGCATCAAGTCTCTTTTTTATCTTCATAGGTTCAAAAAAAAAGGACTTGATCCGATTTTTCTAAGACACATTAGAGTCTTTTTTTTTTCAATACTAAAAATTTTCAGATCAAATGGGTTAAATTATAACTTTTATATACAACTACAGTATGTGAAGTAGTGGGAAATTAACATAAAGGTGTTAATTTTCGTTTCATATTGAAATTAGATATTCAACATACCTTATGACAATAGCAATATATTATATACAAGTACAAGTATTAGACTATATAAAACCAATAGATTTACTTTGTCGGTAACATTATTTTCATTAAAAAGATTTTCGAAAATTTTAAACGATAAAACAAAACAGTTTGTTTAATAAAGAGATCTTTTCTTACTAATAAATTATTCATTACCAATTACACAATTTCTTGGTCTATTTTGAGAACATATAATTCAGTTTTAAATGAAAGAGTATTAACACTTAAAAAAAAGTGTGTATCTTTAAAGAAGATACACGTTGAAATTTTTTTCCCAAGAATCTATGTTAATGAAACATATTGAGAATTTTTTATTATCAAAAATGTATTTTTAAAGATACAAAACGTAAATTTTTTTTTCAAGAATCTATCTTAAAGATACACATTAAAAATTTTATTTTCTAAGATTGTATCTTTAAAGATACTCTTTGTGTTTTTTCTAAGGATGTGTCTTTAAAGATACACATTGAGTTTTTTTTCTAAAAATGTATCTTTAAAAATACACATTGAGTTTTTTTTAAAAATGTATTATTAAGAATACACATAGAGAGGTTTTTTTAAGAATGTATCATTAAGAATACACATTAAAAGCCGGACTTGCCCAGATTTTCTTTAAAATACATAATAATTTTAACAGATACAAACATTTATTATTGAGAACTTGTTTTATAGTGTTGAGAACTGTTTTATATCATTGAGAGCTGTTTTATATCATTGAGAGCTGTTTTATATTATTTAGTTTATTTTATATTATTGAAGACGGCTTTATATCGTTGGTACTTGTTTTATATTATTCGGATCTCATGTAAAATTGTTCTTATTATATATAATAATTTTAACAAAAAAAAATTATTAAAAAATATCAAAGTTTTTAGAAAAAAAAAACTCAGGTTGTTTTTGGGTAAAAGTGCTTTTTTTTAATCAAAGTTTTTTTAAGGTTAGTTTAAATAAAACTTTTTAAAAAAAGTTAGACATTTTCAAAGTAATTTGAGAGAGTCTATATAATAAAATCTAGATTGTCTTATAATTCTTTCCCACATTAACAAATACATAAACATTGGCTAATCCACATGTAATCTAAGCATATGTGTTTTTAAGACTCATAATCAGAAAAACCAAAAAAAAGCAGTTGTTTTTTATTTTCGTGTCATTTAAAAATTTCAAAGGACTTTTAAACAAACGAAAGATTTTGAAACTTTTAAATCTTCAACGATTTAAAAATTTAGATTATTTAAAAAAAAAGTTAAGATCAAATTTTTTGTCTTTTTTTGTTTAATTATTTAAAAAAAGTCATTAGTTGATAGATTAAGAGAACCCCGTGTCTCTTACTTCACTTTACTTTGTTTAATATCGTTTTTATATAAAAATATTATTAAATTAATAAAAATATATCACAAAATGATGTCCTTTATATTATATTCACTGTCGTTTAGTAAAATAATTTATATTAATCTACTCTCCTCAAAAGAAACTACATATGCGACTTTTTATTTTTACAGCTTTAAAAAAAGTGTACTTTGCCTTTTTTTAATTTTTTAGTAGTCTCAAAAAAAGCTTATTTGATTTACTTGTTTTATAATTTACTTCGTCACTCGCTTTTTTTAAAATGAATTTGTGCTTTTTCTCGGGGAAGCGATTAAGAAAAGGAATAGCTTTTTTTTAGATAAATTCGTATTATAAAAAATTTAATAGAGATAATTTTCGCATTAAAAACTTAAAACATCAACTTTATTTTATAAAGAATCGTGTATAAATGATAAGTTGTTTTTTTGAAACCTAATTCGTAAAAAGAAATTTAAAAAAGCGATCTTGATAAAAAACAGTTTTTTATAACAATTTTTACTTTTTTATCGACAATTCCAAAAAAAAGCTGTCTTGAAAATAAAACTATATGTGTATATGTATGTTTTATGTTACTATAATTGAAAAATAAAAAAATACTGCATTAATTAAAAAGTTTTGATTTTTTCTAGTTTGAAAAAAGTAGTTTATGAAATTTTATTAAAAAAACATTTGTTCATTTAAACAAAAAAAAACATTTATGACACTTATAGAATTTAAAGGCATTTTAGTTGCTATATACATAAGGCTCGTATTTATGAGATTAGATAACAATTTTGACTTATACCTTAAATTATTACAGCTTTTATATAAAAAACATGAATCTTTTTTTAATTCCCAATTGATAACACGTTTTACATATTCTTTTATTATTTGTTGAATAATGCAAGATCGTGGTTTTACAAAAATATACTAAATAAATAGTTGATTGTCTATTATAAGTACACTTTACAACTCCTATCACTCTCTTATTAAAAGGAATGTTGCACTAAGATAGTGTTTCAAACAGCATCAGTAAGTTAATATTTAAAGTCTTTAGTATTTTATGACTTAAAAAAACAAAAATAAAAAAAACAGACAGCTTTCGTCGACGTAAGTTTTTTTAATAAGTGATTTATTAATTCGTTTTTAATGAGGATTGTTTACAAAAAACATTTAATTTTTTTTTCCCGGTTTTAAAAAAACATGTGGGCTCTATTCTCATAAAGAGTTTTGTATTATAGAGTCTATCAGATTTAATGTATTTTTACATTTTGCGACATGACATTATGTTATGAGTGAAAATGTTTAGTTTTTCTAAATTTACGTAGCTTCTTTAGTTTCATACTGTATTGTTTTAAAAATATATTTTCAGTTTTTTATAGCCATTAACCTCGACAGTTGTTATTGTTAATTTTATATATATTTTTTATTATATTATTTTCTTCACTGCGCTTTGTTGGCACGTTTATTAGTTTGTTAATAACGTTTTGTGATCGTGTATGTCCCCACTGTATACAAGTTTCTTAAAATAACTCCACATATTGTGTTTGTTTATAATTGTTTAGTCTATTTTAACGATTACTTTTTCGCCCAGTTTTAATTTTTTGATTTTGTTAAAATATGTTTTTTACAACAATATTGATTTTATACTAGGCCAGGAGACATAAAGCAGCGGCTTCTGCTCTTTATGTGGTCTCCGAATTTTCTCAGTGCAGAAACAAAAAAACAAGGAACATGATTTTTTAGATGAAATGTCGTCGAATTAGCAAAAAATTGTTATATTGCGTGTCGGCGTCTAATCTCATTTGAAAGAAGCTATCATAGACAAAAAGATGATGTTTCAAATACTGGTTCATATTCTTTTTTAATGTTTTTTAACAGACTGAATTGAGTACATTCATAAATTACTATTGTTTTTTTTTACGAGAAAATGTATGTTAAAGGGAGGAATCTTTTAAATAAAACCGGGTCTCTTTTGAAAATTATTGTTTATATTAATATATTGTTATGAGAAAATTTTTATTGGCACTTTTTGTTTTTTGAAGTGTATATCTCCATAAATTCGATATTTTTAATATTTAAATTTACAACTTAATTTCGGGTTTTTTGAGATAATTGAAACTTTTGAACTGAAAATAAACGTTTCGAAACAATACTACACTTTATAATAAAAACATTGAAAAAAAATTAACTAGAAGAGACTTGTTTATAACTCTTTATGAAATTATTTAAAACGAATATGTTTTCTATATGTAGCTAATCCTTCGCTGTATATACAGTTTGACAACTATCAAATATTGATCAGCCAGCTATGCAGACTTACTTGCAGTTTTTTTACATAGATCTAATCGGAAATAGTCTTTAAAACACATTTAGCTTCTAGAAATATCTTTATGCATAGCTGATGACGATTATTCTATTATATTATAACCTATATAAAACCAATTTTATGTTTGTAACTTTTTTTTAGGTTTAGTTTTTTATCAGAAAACAAATTTGTTGTTTTTTTAATAAGAAATTTTGTTTCTAGATAAGCGTTAGAAAGCACTTCATTCAAATAAACTGGTATTATAAATGGTCATTTCTTCTAAAAAACATACCGTTTTAATATATACGGGAACAGTATATACTCGAAGCATACACATTTTATAGCTTTTATTTTGACAAACTCAGATAAACAATAGAGTTTAAAATATCAAAAATTTATTCGTATATTAATTTTGTTGTTTTTTTTTATTATTTATCTATTTTTACGGCACATACGGTTGTTTTTAGCATCTATCATTTATATTATGTGAATTCATAATTAACAAAGTATTTTCTTCCGTATTCTTGTCCGTAAATCTTTTTTATAATAAAGACATAAGATATTAAAACATAAATCTAATCTTGTGTTTATTATCAATTCCAATATTATACAAAATTTTAGTTTTTCAAAAGACTAAAATAAAGGTTGTTAATTTTGATGCTCAATACTGTTTTTTTTTTACTTGAGATATATTATACTAAATAATTAGGTTCGTTTTCTTTACGTCAGAGTGTATATTATTTTTCTTTGGTTTATAAAAAAACTATACAAAAAGGAAAATTATTCGTATTTATAATAAGTCTTTTTTTTTGTATGTAAGTTTTTCAAATTTCACTTAAGTATATAAAAAAACGAAACTGCATGTCCTACAAACAAATATCTCTATAATACATTTATTACATCGCACCAGACCTAGAATAAAGTTGTAGACTTGACTAAAAACTTCTGCTTTAACTTTTTTTCAAAAACTTTTTTTTAAAATTATTCTCTATTTATCTTTGACTGTATTGGTTTTAAGTTTATTTTTAGACATAATCTAAAACTGAACAATAAAAACTTATTTCGCAATGTTTCTGAATGTATATTGCTGTGTGAGTAGTTTAATCAAACATAAACCGGCTACGTGAAAAATATAAAGGCTTTCTTCTACTTTATAAGTTGTGTATAAACTACTTGAGAGAACAAGAATACAAGACTAAGTATATATTAAAAAAACAAACTAAAGTGAAATAAACCCATCTTTCTTCATGTTTTTTTGATTCAAAATAAAAAACTGTTTAGAAACATGTTGATAAACGACGATCAAACAAAAAAAATCTATATTTTATCAAACGCAAAATTTATAGACAATTAAATTTTTATATTTAAAGAAACACTTCAGAGATCTTTTTTTAATTCGTGTTTTGTTTTTTGGGTTTGGTTTCGACTTCCCTCAC
>SBJP01000168.1:0-23766 GCA_014805705.1 Cucumispora dikerogammari | reverse complement strand
AAAAAAGATAGAACGGAGATATAAAAAAGAGAGACGGAGGGGGGGGAAGGGGGGGGGGGAGGGGGGGGGGGGGGGGGGGGGGGGGGGGGGGCGTAAAAGTTATATTAAAATTAGATAAAAATTAAGGATGCTAAAGGAACTCTTTAGGATAAAATTAAACCCCGTTACGCCGCAATTTCTTGTTGCTTGAAGATGAGTTTTATAGTCTTTTTTAAAAATTGCAAAAAGTGACGAAAAAAAAAAGTTTAAAGTGCCCATCTTTGAGGAGTCTGTTTTTTTGGAGTCTTTGAGAAAACATCTTACATTAAAAATAAAAAATTGGTGAGTTTCAGTTCTTTTTTGTGGATATAAAGGTTCATTTATAAAAATTTTTTTTGATTATTTGTAAATAGTGTCATTAAACCATTATTAAACAAATAAAACTAGTATATGTTGTGGATTATTCATCAATAATAGCTATTCTTGTCAATATAAAGAGAATAATTTCAGATAAAAAATGTGGCCTATTTTGGGTGTATAGAGAGATTGTAAAAATAGTTGAAACATGTTTGAGCTATAAATAGCTCATAGAGGAAAGGTTTTGGCTAATATTTGATGTGCTTAGGGTTTTTCTTAAGAGAATAAAAAAAGTTGTTGGGGCTTCCGATAACTCGCGACATGAATTATCTCGACACAAATATTACCAAAGGCGTAAAAAGGCTACACTAAACATGACCGATTGACAGTGGGGTTATTTTAAACTGGTTTATATTGGTTATTTACACGAAACAAAAAACCACATAAGAAACTTCGTTGACACCAAACACAAGAGTATAAACACTCAAACAAGTTTTTTTGTAGTCATATTTGATAAAATATATCAAATCACACGGTAAAAATTTGAAAAAAACCAAAAGTACTACCTTAGAGAGTTTAATTTTTTAAAATTTTTAAAACAGTTTTTTCTGAGGTTCTTGCAACTATATTCGAATTTATCGTCTTTTAATAAAGCTTTTTAACTATTCAATTTTTAATATAACTTTTACGCCCCCCCCCCCCCAGGCCAATTTTTGCCCATATTTGTGTTCAAATACAATAATGTTTACTGAAATAGACCTCTTTTATGACAAACCCCGGGCTTAATTTTATGTTTAAACTTTCTACACAAAAAGTATCTGAACTAAACACACTTTTTTATAACATGCGAGATTTTAGGTTTCAAAATTTTATTTTGTATTTGTATTATAAGTATGTTAACTGATTATTTATGTGTTTTTAGCCAATATATTTAATTCAAAAAAACAGTCATATAAATAAACTCTTACATTAAAAATATAGTGTAAATAAAATACTTTTCTTTAAAAAAAATAAAGTAGAAAACTTTTTTTTTGTTTTATTAAGAGAACCGAACTTTTCATATTAAACTACTATGATAAAACGAATTAAATAGACTGTTACAATTTTCTGTAATGAAACGAAATTTATAAAAAAAAAAGCTTTTATAAACTAAGAAAATCTCTGGTATTAATACATGCTTGTTTTAATTGTTTTAAATAATTTGCTCAAAGATCGTTCTTACATAAGATCGTGTAAATCAAAAAACTACTTAGGCTCTTTTAATATAAAACCCATATTTCAAAAAAAATTCGAAGTATTAAGTAAAATAACAAGAAATGTAAAAAAAGATTGAGTTAAGTTAAGAAACACTGGTCTATATTTTGTCAATCGTTGAAAAAAAGTCTTTTTCAAGGGGTGACATTCTTAACTTAACATTTTTTTGTGTAGTTTTTGGTTAAGTCTGACTTTTTAGCTGTTTCTTAGAAAATTACTAAAGTTTTGTATATATTTTCATTAGAACTATTATTTATCACAGTGTAACACACATAACAACTGTAAAAACCGACAGGGGGGCTGTAATTATGATAGTAACACCTTTGATCATGAAATTCTGTTTGTCAGAGCGTGCTTTATATTTATAATTTTTTATCTTATTATTCTTTTGAGCTTTTACGCTTCTTGGTTGATTGTAAAATCAAACATGATTTAGCTTGGTGTAGGGGTTTTTGTTAACTTTTTGAATATGATCACAAAGCCATGATGTATGTTAGTATCTTATTATATATGATTTCAATGCTCCAATTTATTTTTTATTTTAGTTTTCGAGCCTACTGCAGACAATGTTACTTGAGTTATTTTTATCTGTATGGTTTTTTTTTCGAGTTAAAGATTACTCTTTGCTGCGTTAAATAATAATCGAAATAAAGTGGCAAGCTCATGTTGTTAAAAACACTTGATATTAAAAAACTGCCTGTTTTTTTAAATATTTTGACTTTCTTATCTTCTTTTAGATTTTTGTCGGTCTGTGATTTCTATCTTTTAATTTCTTAAAAACACGAAATATCCCTTATTTTATTTAATATAACGCTTGTATAAGCGGAAATTGTGTTATACATCTTTAAAAAACACGTTTTATTCTTTTCTTTATTAGATATAAAAAAAGCTGTTTTTGTATATTTTTAAATAAAGTGACTACTAGTTTTTTGATAGTCCTTTCTTAATCAGATCAAATATACTTGATGCGATAACAAGAAATAAAAACACATAAAACGCTAGCTAATGTTATTAACAACATTTGCCAATACAGTGATTCAATTATATTGAAAAAGGGGTTTTGTAAATGCCCTTGCCTTCGTTATATAAACAACAATTTTGAGCAAATATCATATTGTTTTACGATATTAGCTTTAAAAAACTTCATTTACAAATTGAAAGTAGTGTTAGCAATACATATCAAACAATAACGATTGCCAAATCGTATTGAAAAAAAACGCCAAGTTAGTAAAATAAAAACATATGTTTTAGAAACATGTAAAAAAATAATTAATGAAAGAAATCATGATGTTTATCTTTTTGTTTTAATCAAAAATACTCGGCTGTCATGAACCATTCGCGTTTATTTATAATTTACCCAGTTTTAAAAGCCCCGTTCGGGAATTCAATGCGCATCTAGAAAAACAAGCTATAAAGTCAAAGAATACATCTTCTGTTATTGGCGAGAATAAGCTGAATCTAAGCTTCAAAATATGCGTTGTGCATCTCTTTTATAAAGAAATAAAAGAGATTTCTGTGTGGATTTCACGTTATAAAAAAAAGTCTGTCTGGTTAGAGCTAACGAGATGTATAGCAAATTGGGAGAAGGGTGCGATTATTTTTCTAAAAACGGAAAACATTCTTGGTAAATTTTAGATGGGGATCAATCAAGAAGATAACGGTCAAACCAAAACAACGAGATGCGAAGTGGACTTTAATGTGTTTTTGAGAACACTTGATGACACGACTATTAATACGAAAGAAGAAGCGATAACGGAGATAAATAACTTTAGAAAAGCACTTGGGATTGAAGGAGATCTAATTAGCAAGTTTGCGTTTTCTATGAACGTGTCTTTTAAATATCAGTCGCCTCAAAACACTGAACCCAGGACTTTAAGCATGGAATCAAGTGTTTTTTGTTTTAAATACGATATCGCTATCCAGCATATGCGTTTACACGCAATAGAACAAGGGTTAATATTATGAATGCAAACTAAACAATAAAACTTTACTTCATTCTCTTTTTTAATGTTTGTTTTTTTTCCGACAGTTTACACAGATTTAAAAATGTAATAATATATAAGTTTGATGAGAGGCATGTGACAAACTCCTTTTGTTTTATTGTCGAGTAATATATTTAAAGAAAACCAAAAAACAAGAAGATCTTTTGCGAATACAGTCGGCAATGAAAAAATTAACAAATCTATTTAATTTTTTTTAAATGTAAAAGAAAGAAATTTATTAAATATTTATTTATTTTCAAGTTTTTTATTATATTCCCCACTAAGACATCATATAAATCTAACAGGTTTCTTTTTTTATTTGATCTCAATTGTATTAAAAGAGTTTTGACTTTGTTTAAATGAAAAAATAAAACATTATAATTAGAAGCACTAAAATTAACGAGAGCAAAAAACCTATCAAATCAAGTATTGTGATATCGTCATCTTTAGCAATACAGGTTTTAGCTTCACTGTGTTGAGTTTGTTGGTTATTTGTAGATTTTTGTTGATGTTTTCTATCCAATAAGCCCGACTTTTTTTACAAACTAACAATCACGAATTTATTCACACAGTCGAGCACTTTCGTACTCTATGGATTATAATATATAAGCCAGAGCCCTTGGCCAATTGATGAATATTTTATTCTTCGATTTATACGGATGAAAACAAATAGCTGTTGAGAATTCTGAGATACTTTAATTTAAACGCTTTAATCACATTTTGATCTAGAAGTTAAATTATAGGGTTGCGTTCTTGGCCAAGAAGTCTATTTTTATATTCGAAAGACTTGAGACTTTATGATCAGAAAAATCATATAAAACTAAAAGTATTGAACGTTTGCTTTTAGTTAATTTTTTATTCTAGTTTTTAATATAATTACTAAAAATATTAGCCGCCAGTCAAGCAAATTTAGAAGAAACAGACTTAACCCTAATAAGCTTAAATCTTTGTTTTTAAAACAACATTGTTTTTTTGAAATCTCTAACAATAAGGAGATATGTTACATCTTATCATATTGTAACCGAGCATTAGTGATATTCTGGTTTTATTAAATTTTACATTCTTTTTGTTCATGTTCTTATTTATAACATAGGCTTATTTATGAGCTTTCTTATATAAGGAGCTGCTTCATCTATATGAAAAATGTCAGCATCTTCTTATTCTTCTCTTATTTATGAAATTTCTAACATATAAACGCCCACTACATAAATACCTGCGCTCGCCGACCGTCGTGTAAGGTTATATATTCAAAATTATTTCGTTTTAAAAACACCTCATCATAATTCGTGATATTAAAACACCAAAATTCATCATCTTTTATACTCTTATGCCAAAAACCCAATAGTTTCCCTGTTAACATAAACATTCTTATTACAAAGAGTTTCTGGTTTTTTAAGAGTCTAATTGTCAATATTAAAAAGCTTTTTTTTTGTTTGTACAGCTTTTCCTACGTATAAGATCGCTTTAAACATGTGATTTTATGTCTTCTTGACGTTTTATGACTGTTCCAACATTAAAGTTTTTGTTATTTGTTTTATTGTATCATTTGGGTTTTCGTTTTTATATTTCAAAATTCTGTATTTTATCGCAAATTTAATAGTTATGTATTGTTTGATAGTATTTTTTTCGGCAACTCGATTTTTTTTTGAAACTATTCTAAATTTTATTAAACATTTAGATATATTCAAACTTGTTGCTTTTTTCTACTTTGGAAAAGTTGTAAAAAAAAACTCAAAAAACATTTATAGAAATAAAATAAAGCCCGTCACCATTGGTAAATATTCCGAAAATTGTCGTGTTTAAGAGAATCGTTAATGCGTTATATATTTGTTATTTTTTTTCATTCAAAAACTCACTTCTCCGTGTTTGTTTTTTTCACTGGCAACTACATTAAAATATTTTTTGCGTTTATATCAAATGTGAAAAAAACGAAACGGGGGGTCCTTTTTTTTAAGTTGTCAGTCAGAATAAGCGATATTTTTACTTTTATTCACTAAGATGTTTTTTTAAAAAACTAAAAAATAAAAAAATGTTTTTTTTGTAAAGTTTTTAGATGACAAAGAAAAAAAATAAACTAAAATTTATTCGATTTCTAGATTAAAATAATGTTTCTAAAAAAGACTTTAATACAAAGACATTTATTGATACATCACGATCAATGACTCTGTTTTTTTGAGAATGCAATTACTACATATGTTAATTTTTTATTAAAACTTGAATGCCGGATTGTATATTAAATATTCTGAAATCTCGTTGTTCTTACATCATTAGTTTTCGAAAAACTTGTAACAAAATAAACATCTATTTTTGAAAAAATGAAAATCTGATGAATTTACAGCCTGTGCTCTTTTATTAATGTTTAAAGAGTTGTTCACTATTACTTTAAATATATAATGCGCAGATATCAGAGTTAATCTTCCAGGTTTACGACTAATCTCATAATAATATAAACCCTGCTCCATTAAAATACACATATCTGCATATTTATTGTAGTCACACTCTACAGTTGGTTTATATATTGATCATTGTCTTTATTGTATTTATAGTGAATGAACGATTTGTTATGAATAGAAGGCATTATTTTTACGATTTTTTTTATTATGTCATAAAATATTTAAGACAATTTTTTATATAAAACGTATTGACCTCTCTTGTCACATTTTTAAAAACTCTTTTAATTTATTTTGGGCCCCCCGCTCCTACACACACAATAAAGCGCAATGCATCTATTATAATTAACTTTAAAGATAAAAATCTTTATAAAAGTTCGATGTTAGAATAAAAAACATAATAAATACCAATATCTTATGTAATTTTTTGTAAAATTTCTAATTATACTTAATATTGTTAATTTTCACAGCACACCTTATCGATAAATAATATACAGTGCCTCTCTCGTTTATATTGTATATTTAGAATTTTTTTTTATAGATTTTCATTGAATTGTAAGAAGAGTTTTTCAAATGTACTCTTTAAGACATTATGTTTTCATCACCTGGCAGGTTTATCTTGAGCTAGTAAAGTTTTTGATTTTTTCTATTAACCATTCTATTGCGAAATTATAATATATGATATATTCAAACTTGACTGCAAAAACGAATGTATCATAGTGTTACATTTAAAATTTTCTAAAAAACCAAAAGAATCATATGTGAAACAAAAAGAAATTAATAGAAAAATGATTGTGATATATGACACGAAAAAAAGATTAAAAAAAGTTGGATATGACGTATTTGTTCTATCGCAGTTAAATATAAAAAAGACACACAGATGTACCCATTTAATATTATAAAAAAACATATGTCATTAATTTAACTAATGCTTCTTACGAGTATATTCAGGGCTAATGTTTTATATAAACTCTATGATTTTTATTTATACAACACTTAGAAAGCAAGTAGACTAAACAATATTTGTTTTTTTTTCATATATTTGATTTTATTCTATTTATTTTATCAGTTTTTTTCGTTTAACATGTTGATTTCTTTAATTGTATACTCACTTGAAAAAATTAAAGGAAAAAAAGATCCAAAATTATAATCGATATTACTAGAGATAAGTGTGAGCTTCGTTTCATCTTTTAAGAAACTTAATAGTTT
The DNA here is from genome assembly GCA_014805705.1 of Cucumispora dikerogammari. Classification (NCBI taxonomy): domain Eukaryota; kingdom Fungi; phylum Microsporidia; genus Cucumispora; species Cucumispora dikerogammari. The sequence continues at coordinate 16,595 of SBJP01000168.1, read as the reverse complement.
TTTTATTATTATTGGACTCACACTTGGCCGCCAGGTACATATTCACTTTCAATTAATCGAAATCATTAAACAGCGTTTAGTATATCGCTTAATTTCTTTATCTTTATATGACATAAGAAAATATTTTTTTTTGCAAGATTTAAAGTAAATTTATATCCATTTCTTTTATATTTCTTTGCGTGAATTTACACAGCTTAAAACTGTCTTTTGTAAAAATTTGTATGTTTTTATATTTTTTTTTGTTTAAATTGGCTTGACGGTGTTTTCGCTCAATTTAAAATATTTAATATAATCAATCGTGTTCTCACTCAAAATTAAAAAAAATAATATAATATACTAATATTTTATATTTAATTATATTTCTTAAAGTTTAACTAAAGAAAAAAATTTTTATAAAAATTTTTTCCTTTAATATTTTATGTTTTTCAGCTTTAAATTTAAACGACAATCGAGATAAAACAAAAAACGAAACCGTTCAGAAATATAACAAAAAAGAAACGAAACAAACAAAACCAATGCACTTAAAAACCAATGCACTTAAAAACCAATGCACTTAAAAACCAATGCACTTAAAAACCAATGCACTTAAAAACCAATGCACTTAAAAACTAAACAAACTAAAGATTGAATCTAACGAACAAATAAAATAAAAAAACAAAAAAGCAACGAAGATTTTTTTCTTAGACAGCATGTTTTTTACGCTCATCTTCGCAAATTTGTTGTTCATATCAAAGTTTGTTGAGGCAATCGCTCTAAAACAAATGTTCCTTTATATATTTATTGATCTTAAAATAAAAATTTTCTATTTGATCATTTTTTAGTATATTTATACTTAATTAAATATAAATGAGAAAATTATAGTTTAAATAATTATTGTTTTTTGAGTTTCCAGATAAATATCGTGTTTTCAAAAATTTTAAAAAATATCTACATTTTTTTAACAACAAAAAACTTTGGTGAACGTAAAATCTTAAAAATTTACAAATCTCAGTGCCAAAAAAAACTTTGGTTTGCGTAAAACCTTAATTTTTATTCAACCTTTGTTTCAAAAACATGTGGACCCGAACATTTAATTTTTTTTAAAACAGGATTTTAAAAAAAGCAACGTTTTTTAAAAGTCCGAATGTTTTTTAAATTTTAGTTTAAATAAAAAGTAAAATTTTGCGTGGGGAAAGGTTTTTTTGGCATTAAGGTTTTCTTTTTTTAATGTCTTTCGCCGACTAAAGGATTTTGTTTGTTTTTTAGTTTTTTCGTTGTTAAAAAAATGTGAATATTTTCTAAAGTTTTTTAAATTACGATATTGATCGGGAATCTTCAATATCATAGGCAATCAAAATTCTAAAGACGTTAAGACGTACAGATTTTAATTCTAGTGATGGTATTTTTAAATGTCCACTCAAGTCTTTTTTTTTTTAGTTAGAATAACTTAAAATTTTTTTACAGTTTTCTTATAAAGAGTTTGTGAATAAAATGTGCAATATTGGGCTGTGGTCTCTACACCAGTTCGTCAAGTACTCGAGCCAGCCCTCGGCGCCATTGTTTGTTTGCTTGATGTTTAATTATATTAGATCATATACAACCAAACGCACGTGTCGAATGGTGAATGGTTTGTTTTCTCTTGTGTTAATTTTATTGGCATGTAAGTTCGCCCTAAATAATCGAAGAATTCATTAATTCAGAAGAGTAGAGAATAGTTTTTATAAGCGTTATTAATCTCATATATTTTTGATGAATAAAAGTTGGCGGTAATAAGTCCAACAAAATGACTTACGTTTTCATTGTGAAAAGCTTTTTATTGAATGTATAAGCCGAATGTTTTTGATTCTTGAATTCTTCGCGATATAGATCGGCTGAAAAGCGATACTTGACTTTCCCATTGAATATTTTTTTTGCTGCGTTTGCTAACCCATGCTTGAAGTCAACTTCAATATGCTTCGGTTTACACTCTTAATTTTTACAAACTTTAAAAACTCGCTATCATAATATCTCTGTGTTTTGTCAACAACGTAGCATAACAAAAGAATTAGGTTTTGCGAAATAACAATCTATGAGTTATCAAACACAGGTATAACGGATTAAGCACAACTTTAAATGTCTCATTGATAGATAAGATTTTTGCGTTTTTGAAAACCTTCTCTTTCTTTTTATGTACAAATACAATATAATACACGCTTTTCATCGTATTTCGAATCGTATCGTAAAAAAATTTTACCAGAACGATACTTCTTTAGTAAGTGAGTATATCGACGGGCGCTGATAGATATTATCCCTCAATTCTGTTCCGATCTTTCTTCACAGTATCTTTTATACTTTTAACAAAGAAAGAGATTAAACGTTTTGAAGAATTGCGTTTATGTCACCAACGTCTTAGTTGAAAATTGAACTAAAGTTTTTACTTATGTTTTTATTCTCAGTCTCTTATATTTTTTAATATTTTTATTTTTTGCATCTTGTAATTATTTGGTTGACGATTATACCCAATCACGTAATGATTTCAACAAAATCTACAATCACAGCCCATTTACTTTTTTTTTGTTTTCACCTATATTTTTTTAGGTTTTGGGTTACTGCTTTGTGCAATTTATCAACGCATATTCCGTAAAATAATAAGATTTTTTCTTGAAAATTAACAGTTTTTTCAATTTTTTAATCCTTGGTCATCTTTAGTTTTTTTATAAGTAAAACTATATATTGTATTTTCTTAATTTATATTGAACAAATTTAACTCAAGATCAATTTTTTAATAAAAAGAAAGTTTTGCGTCGAGAAAACGGTTTTTAATCGATTTTGAAAAATGCCAAAAAAAACTCACTTCAAAATCGACGAAAATTGTTCAATTACTCACTCTGCTTAGTGTAAAATATGTTTTTAAAGATATATCGGATGAACTAACATGTCATACTCAACAGTAAAATGTTTGTTTGCTAAGTATAAGAAAACAAAAGTTGATAGAGTGCGAAAAGGCTCTGACTTTTCTAAACATTTATATTAGAAGCTTTAGTGTCTTTAAAAATGATATTGAAGAAAACCCTAAAAAAACTGAACACAAATTTGGAAATGTGTTGTGTGTAGAAAACATTGTTGACTTTAGCACAGTCTGTTCGTAGTTCCTTTATGTTTTTAATCTTATAAGCGCTATCGCAACACTAATTCTTCTCTAGATTATATTCAAGTTTTTAGTAGATTATAAACCGTCGAGGCTCAAATAATTAAGTCAGCAAGCTTTAATAAGTGGATAGATAATATTTAGTGACAAGAATGTATTTAGCTTATTTTAACTCGATAAAAAGAATCGAGTATGGCGACTTAAAGGCACACAATATGAAATGAAAAACAGTTCACCAACGAGCAATTTAATCAATGGCCAGTACTGGTTATACGTTGATGGGATATAATGGTATAGTAGATTGTATTTAGTTGTCGGAAAACATTGCAACATAAATCATGTTCTCTTTTAGCAGATAATATTTATGAATCCGAAACGCCTTAAGACTAGAAAAGTTCTATACTTTAGTAAGATGAGGCGCCGTGGCATAACGTCTAAATTTACTAGTATGTTTTTTTAAAAAAACGACATTAATGTTACGGTTTGACTTCACAGTCTTCATATTTAAGCCCCTTTGAGAATCTTTGAGATCACAAAGGTCGAAAGTTAAAAAATCAGAATAATAAAACGACGACAAACTTGATAACGCGCGAACGTAATATTTTAGAAAAACTGAAGTAATATATATTCAAAAAAAATTAACGACATTCAAAAAAGACTTGAGTTAGTAATTCGCAGCAATTTTGGACATTTGCATACTTTATTAAATGTTTTTACTCGTTTTTTCAGCGAAGCAATGTTCATATTTGAACTTAAAAAAACACGATATATTTTATTAAAAAAACGGTTTTAAGTCTTATGTATACAATAAAGCAGTCTATCATTTCTTTTTTGATAAAAATGTTTTTGATTCGGTATTTTAACTCGAAATCACGTTTTTTATTATAGCTTGTTTTTTTGTGAATTAATGTATATGTTGTTTTTCTTTATCTAGATCTGTTCGTGCAAACAAAACAAGCTGTCATAATATCTGAAATTAGTACCTTCAGATATTCGTATACATCTGACAAAATTCTTTTTTATTTGATGTTTTTCGTCAGCTTTAGAACACTAATTTTAGAAATATTTACTGATTTTTTAATCTATTTAGTTTCATGTTTAGAAAAGAAGAAATAAGGTCAAAAACAAGAAGTATAGTTTCTGAAAAAAGTATTATTCTTAAGTTTAGAAACATTTATACTTACTGTTGTGCGAGGAAAACTTTACAAATCGAAAATCCTAAGATCAATTTGTTTTATTTGTAACGATATATTATCGATTTTAACTCATTCGCTGAACCAAATCAAGTTATGGATCTTCTCATTAGAAGAAAAGATATTTTTTACAGCTTTCTTTTTTAATTAACTATATTAAGTGTTTCTTTTTTTAACATTTTTTTGTATATAGAATTTACGATAAATATTTTGTATTTCTTCCCCTCACCCCCCCCTCACATTTTGATTTTCATTAAGTAAATTACATTATAATCTTAATTATGTAAAAAAATTTAAGTAAAAACTAAGCCATATTATATAGTATTTTTTCATTTTTTTTAAAACGACATGAATACTCGCATTAGTGACGTTTATATACTCGAAATTGAACAAAAACAACGAACATGCGAACTTATGAAGAAGAAATATTTTGAAAAAAAAAGACTAAAAGTTTTTACACGCGAGTTTTTGCGCCAACGGTTCAACAATTATAAAATAAAATAAAAGTTTGGTTGCTAATTAAAATTGAACCCTGTTATTTTTTTTTCTTGTTTTTAGTTAAATATTTTTACTTAACTAATTTATAATAGAAAAATTATAAAAGATGATAGTGATGGGGGAATATTATATAAATATCGTTTTTTCGACATAAAAAAGACTGAAGTTTAGACATGAGTGTTTGTTTTAATCCACCCAACACAGATATCAAAACTTTAGTTTTTAAAACACAGTGTTATGAGATATAAACCAAAAAAACATGTGTTCCTTTTTTTGACATACTGAATATATGTAATTTCTAATATAAAACTAATCATAAAAATGTTTTTGAACGAAAATTTTTACTGTAAAAACATTAACTTTACTACTATCAAACATATTACAAACAAGCACAATATTCCAAAACATGTAAATATAATCCATATCTGATTATCTTTATCTGTTTTTTCGTCATCTTTACTTTCCCTATGGGGTTTATCTCTTTTTTTATTTTTTTGTGTGAGTTCAATTTCAGAATCTTCAGCTTTTTTTGCTGTTGAATATTCGTCAATTTCTATGTTTTTGGTTTTTTTATATTGCTGCTTTGCTGTACTTTTTTTATTCTTAACTTCATTATCTGTGTCTTGGAGGTAGTTCGTTAATCTCCATTTTCCCTTGGTTTTTATATAGACGTCTGAATATATATAATGTAAATGATATCCATATTTGAAAAAATACTTTTTATTTTCTTTCAATCTTGGCAGATAAAAACCCTTTGGATTAAAAAACAAATATTCTGTACAATCCATTACAAAGCGATCAAAGCCATCGTCTTCGATACAGAACAATTTTAAATAACAGTAGTCATTATGACTAACTGAAATGCTTACCGCGTCGCGTCCGTTCTGCGTGTATATTTCTGCAAATGTTCTCTGAGAATAACCCATCGTCTGGTCTAAACCAAACATTAAAGCGCTCCTGAGAATGTTGTTTAAATAAACGCTTAACTGTCCAAAAAACATGTATTGCGTGAAGCTAGATTTTTATAAAACACAAATATTGTTTTTATGATTAATGAAAAAACAAATACACAAATAAAAAACAGTTATAATATTAAAAATGTAAAAAATACTACGTTTAAACCTGATCATTGTAACACCAAGTAAATATTAACAGCTTGTTAATACATATAATTTATTATTATTGACTCATTATTATTCATATCGCAAAATATCTGTTTATTAAGACAGTTTTTACTGAATATTCGATAAAATATATGAAAATTTAAAACAATTGCGTATTGAAAAAACTATCTATTCGGAAAGAGAATATGTTCTGTATATAATTGCCTTTTATGTTTTTTGAAAAAAAATTCTTTTGCTTAAACACACGTTGTTTAACTTAATTTGAATATATATATGCCAACGAGATCAATATGCGTTTAACTGTCGATGTATATTAATCTTCTTTGATTAAAATCAAACAAGAAAACAATAAAGAGACTGAGCGAGAAAATGTTTTGTAAAATGAAAACTTAGATTTTGTTTATCCCTTTGGAAAGCCGCATATAAAGCTATAATATTCACGGAAAAGAGAACGTTTAAAAGTTACGTTTTATTTAAGTCCAAACGTATGTATTTTCATAGAAAGTTTAAGATTACATGCTGCAAACACATATATTCAGACTTACTATCTAATGCAATAGAACATAAAGTTTACAACTCTATATCTCAATGTACTTTTGTATTATCTTAGCAAAACTTTATTGTTTATATTTATTCGAGACTTAAAGACTACAGAGACGGTTTATATGTTTAATACAGCGCAGTATTTTTTTTATAACTCTATTTATATATTGTAATATATAAACCTTTGCTCCACTTTGTTATAATATTTATACGAATCACATTGTTTCACATCAGAATATTAAATACACACTGTATTTTTCTCTTTTTTTTGTTTTCTATTTTAAAAATGTTTCTTTTTAATAATGTGTGGCAACATGCAACTTTTCAACACTATAATATATGTTCTCTATAAAAGGGCTTCAGATGAGTTATATATAAAACGATCTTCGTTTCGATTACTATAATGACAGGGGCGAAAAAAAATTCTTTTTTTACAGAGTATACAAAAATATAATTTATATAATAGACCTGTATAAAATATATCACAGAATAATCCAAATTTAATTACACAGAAACATAAATCAAATAATACAGATAAATAATTTGATATATAAGTGAAAATATAACTTATTTTTTTAATATTTTGTAAACTGTTTTATTTAAAAGTATTATATTCATTTATTGTCTATTATATAATTCAACTTTATATAACATAATTAATATTCTTGTATAGCTCTTGTAAAAATATCTTCTTTTTTATGTAATTTTTGAGATTTTTTGTCTTCTATGCGTATCGATTTTCAAAAGTTCTCTAAACATATAATATTTTTCGCGGGAAAAAAGCCTTTACTGTTGAGCATATTTATTTTATAAAACTGGCTGTTTTTAATTTTTTAAAACTTTGAATATTTATCAAAGGAAAAGGCAGTAAGAAGAAGCTAGAAAAAGTAAAGAAAAAAATTTTTTTTATTCAAATTAGTAAAAAAACAATGTTTGACAGATACACGACAATAAAAAACATAAAGACAATAAGAGCACAACGCTTGTCTAATCATTTTATGTTTCGTTCTGTCTTTAATTTATAATCGAGATAGCTCTGTGCAACTGTTAACAAACAATATAGTGACTACTTCAATATAAATAACGAAGTGTTTTCTTTTTATAATATGTCTTAAATATATCGAAGTTATCTTTATGATTCCGGCCGTATATTGGTGAACGATATTTTTTTTTGACATCTTATTTTCTTTCTTATTAAACAATAATGGTTTCGAGTATATTTGTTTTTAATCTTGTCAGTTGATTTCTTAGTTAATGCGCAGATACTTTAATGATATTCTAAGAGGCTATATATTAGAGTTGTTTGTATTCACGTTCATTATATCGCTGAGTAAGTTGTTGATTCTTGGGTTTTTCTATAAAATATTATATGAAAATTCAAAAACGTGTCTCTTATATTTTTATATTTTTGTCTATTTTAAAGCCACTCAAGCGTATTTATCTGGCTTTTTTTTATATATAATTGCTATAGTCACATAAGGTATAATTTTTTAAATATGTTTTCTATTATTTTTATGTTTTTGTCGCAACAAAATAAGTCACATATGTTTGATGAAATACAGGGTCGACTGATAATATGAAAATTTTATATAGAAATAGATCAATGAAAAGATAAATTGATGTTCTAAAAAAGAATTATAATAATGTGTGAGTGAGATTAGATTAAATATAATGATAAATAAATAAAGTTAATATCTAAAGAATAGATTATATATCTTAGAAAAATTATTCATGTTCGCAAATTTTATAAAACAAAGGTCGTTATAAAATAAGGACTTATTTTCGCGTAAATATAAAAAATAGACTTAAGTTTAATAATTAAAATTTTAACTTTAAATCCCAGGTATTTTGTTTCTGGTGTTAAGTTATTTACTATATAAGACATAAGAGTAAATTCTAAAATATATATATTTGTAAAAAAAGGTTTTATTTTTATATATTTTTGAAACTCTCTTATACTCTATATGTTGATTAGCTTTGCTTTTTTTTTTTTAGACAGATCTAAGCCTATGTCTTACATTTGTGTAAATTAGGTTTTTTTTATATTTACGCAAATTCAGGTTCATATTTTATATTTTCCAATAATATAATGAAATAAAATATTTTAATTAACCTTTTACAATATAATTAAACTTCATATCAACTTCCTATAATATTAACATTTACTGAAGAAACTTGACCTCGCGTAATGTAATTCATGTTTTTTTTCGTTTCGCATTTTATCAGCATATATTTTTTCTAATATACATTTTTTTTGTTTCCTTTTTTCTTGTGTGCACACAGTGTTGTTCAAAAGACAAGTGAATAGATGAACGTAATTAAATGAAAATAAAGTCTTTATCAATACGAATAAACTATATAAAAGTAACAAAATAAAGAATTATAGAAAGTTTACCTAGAAATAAACGCACCTATTATCAAACAAAGCAAAATTACACCGAGTACTGCAAAACAAACCCATATAATCCAAGTATATGAGTCTTTATCATCACTTTCAGCTTCGGAAGTCTCATTTTTAATCAATTTTTTTGTTTTCTTGTCTAGTCGCTTCATAAACGACTCTTTTTTTTTCTCGGCTGGCGTATCGGCAGGTAGTTTGACACCAACAGGTAATTTGGCATCAGCAATTTTCCAGTTTTGATTTTGTTTTATATAAGAGTCAGAATACTCTAGCGAGTTGTTTGTCTTTGTACGAAAAAAGTAATATGTGTTTTCTTTTAAATTCGGCAAAACCAAGATTTTATTACCCTGATTTACAGCTGTTGTATAATCCGCGACAGTAGAAACCTGTCCTCCTTCATGTTTAAAAGTGCATAAAGCTGTAGTGCTTTCGGTTGAATACGGAATTTTTTCTATTACTGCTACGTCTTTACCATCTTGCCTATAGAAAGAGGCTTGAATTATTCCATATACACTACACACTAACATATACTGTAAGAACATATATAAGGTTAACTTTTTAGCTGTACTATAGTTAAATAAACGAGAGGAAGTCATGGTTGAAACGTATGTTTATTTTAAAATATATGTATTATGTATTTTAAGAAAAATATATTTATATTTTTTAACAACGACAGGTCATTTATTTTCAAAACTATATTTTTCTTAATTTGACCGACTTTTCTTTTGAAAATTATTTTAATGAAAAAAAAACAAGCAGTTTTTTTGTTATTATTTAATTAAAAGCTATTAATCACTTTAATTAATATATTTTGTCTTTTATAAAATCTGCTGCTAACTACTAAGTGTATAGTTTTATATTAAACAGCGAGCTGTAATATGATTAAAGGGTTTGTTATAAAATAGGTTTCGAAGTTAAATTCATATAAAAAACATAGAATATTAAAATAATACAACCTTTTGTTGAGAGAAATTGGTATATGACATAAAAAAGTAGTATATGGAATAAGATCCCTTTATAATTTCATGTGTTTTAATTAGATTTAATGGGCTTTTTCAGGTCTTTTATAATTTATTTGTTCCAAATATTGTTGTTACTGTATTTTATAAATAGAGATACAACAGCCCTTTCGCTGTTTGTAAAATTATATTTTATAAACGATGTTTTTTGATTCACAAGATCTGATCTTTGTGAAATTTTTTTTCTGTTTTTTTTAAAAACAGAACCTGGTAAAATAATATTTCTTCAAAAAATTATCAAGCATAAAACTTACAGAATTGAAAACAGAAAAATATACAAAACGAATTACAGTCTTTTTATTGGATTTCATAGAGTAATCCCGTATGTTATCTATACACTCAAAACATACATTCGATATACTCAGGTATTTACATTTTAATATTACGCACACTCTTTTTTAAATTAAACGATATAATGCGCACGAAAATACTCAATAAACATTGATTATTAAACTAAAGTAACGAATATTGTGTTCTTTAATAAAGAAAAATATGTAATCTTTTCGTAATAATGTTTTTATTTATCATTTGAACATAACGAGAGTTTTTTTATATAAGAAGACAGTATATGTTTTTTAATAATATAATACACAACAAGAAAAAACGTAGAATTTGAATATAAAAAAAAGTGTGATGTGAAAAAGTAAAAAATAAACTTTCCTGTTATTGTTAAACGTTGATATTTTCAAAATATTATAATATGTGACATCCTTTAATTACTATATTTTTAAAAAGTGAAATTCTTTATATTTAAATGAAAAAAAACAGACATTCTAATTTATAAATTATATAGAAAGACTATTCGTAATTAGAAAAGATTTTATAAAGCGGAACAAGAGCCGTGCGTATATTATTCTTAAATAGACAATAGAGAGACTCTATAACACTTAAAAAATTAGACTTCATTATACAGCATTTTTACATCGTTAATGAATGAAACAATTCGGTTATAGGCTAAAGCGTTTTTTGTAGTGTAAAGAGTTTCAGTGAAACCTATATTATATTGCGACATATTTTGTGAAACAACAATCTAAATGACATTTCTGGTATAACAACACTTATAGTTGTTTTTTTGTTTGTAATGTGCAAATAAGAGCTAACAAAGCGACTTGACTCGCCAAATAAAATCTTATTGCCATAATGCAGTATTCCAAATACATAAACTGGATTTTCGTTTTTTGTAAAAGAAGTGTCATGTTTTTTGATTAAGCGTAATAAAAAGAATCTAGATTATTTACTTTAAAAGAAAATGTTTTAAATTATTAAAATAGCTCAGGATTTAATTTTGTCCGTTTCAAAATATGAAGTAATTCAGTGTGTTTATAAAACTAACACAGCTGTTTCAACATTTCAAGACTGAAATAAACAAGTATACTTTTGTTATACATTCAAACCTTGATGTCTTCTGCGATTTCACGTAATATCTAGTTATCAACTTGTATTATTCAAAGATGCTTCAATTAATCGACGAAATAAATATAGGCTGTGTATATAAAGTTAAGAAAACTGTTTTTACATATATTTATCACCGAACAATTGTGATAGTTCTCTTGAAATCACAAAGAAATTAAAAAATGTCTTTTGAGTAGCAGTGTTTTTTTATTAATACTGTATTTATTTTATTAATTATGATTAAAAAAAACAACAGTGTTTTTTAATTTGTAATATTCAAAATTTTGTCAGAATCTGAGTCTTTCAAAGTTTGAAAAATATTGTTAGTGCACAATTTACGATGAATAATGGCCTTGGGTGTAGACGTAAAATGTATATTTTATGTTTTATAAAAAAATATATATTAACCAAGTCTCGAGAAATTAATTTATACTCTGAATTAGAAAAAAGTTACACGAGAATCAGAACAATTATAAATATTTTTTAAATCAAAAAGAATATACTCAGATCCGATATATCGTAACTTTAACACGTTTCGGAACCTATAACGAGCTATGTTTTATGTTATTTATGATATGCGTAACATCGACAAACAAGAAGAACGATAGTCGCCCCTTATCGCTGTTTGAAGAATGGTATTTATTAAAAACAACTTTTACACTATAAAAAAACAAACATTACGGGTGAAACCTCCAATAATCGTAAAATATTATATATTTATTAAGAAAACAATCGAAAAAAGCTTGATAATTTAGTCATAACGATTATTTCGATTGATATAGGAAGTCAATTTATAATAAAACAAAGATACATACTTATTCTAGCCAGGAAAACCTGTCTTTAAAACGGAAACGCTCTATACGATTCAGATTATAACATACTAAAAAGAAAAAAGAATAAACGATGGCATATTTGATATTTTTCGTTTTGAGTAAAATATATTTTTAAAAGCGAGAGGCGTTACGTGCTTAACATCGTAGATTAAAAAAACATATATAATTATCTTCAAGATTTTTTGAACAACAATAACTAAAAACAATCTATAAAACGGTTTTGATAAAGAACACGAAAACGAAAATATAACAAGGGTTTTTAAAAACTTTTAACTTTTCGTTTGAAGTGAGCTATCTGTTACATTATGGGTCTTTATGAATCATATATGTTCTTGAAAAAATTAATCAAAGAAGTGGGATAAAAACCTGTCAAATTTTTATCGACTAATAAAAACATTTAGTTTTTTCAATATTTTTTTTATTAATTCTCTTAGGTTTAAAAACACACACTAAATTTCTATCTTATGAAACATTTAAAAATATTGATTTAATAAAAATAATAATTTCGTTTTTTAATTTATATTTTCTTAAAAACCAACTTTTTTGACAGCAACTAATCTAAAGAGTTGAAATAAAAAAAAATTTAGTTTATTTATTTTTTCAAAAAAAAAGCAGTATTACATATAGACATCATAACAATAGTTAAAAAACATTAAATATAAAGACAATTGAAGATTCTTAATATAAACTAAAACGAACGAAGAAGTGTGGGATTTGTTTTAATTTATCAAATAATACATATAAAAAAAATTGTATATACTCCTACCATGTTAGTTTATATTACAAATATAACATGTTTTTTAACTAATTTTTGCAGAATATTCTTATCTAATGTGGAAGAAGTAAGATGTGAAGGCCAGTTTACAGGTGTTTTTTCAACCAATAAAGGAAAAGACAAAGTAGATATTTCGTACACGGGTAAAGACCAAATAAACTATGTTGAATTGTGTTCAAAGGACGCGTCGGGAACTAAAAGAAAACTCCAGGGCCCTTTTCCATTCAACAAACCCGCGACTGAAAAAACAGAAACAGTGAAAGAAACTATATTATTAGACTCAAATGTTGAAGAAGGTATCGAAGTTTTTATGGTAGCAAATAAACACGGTGGAAATCCCGATGAAGACAAATACTCAATGTCTTCAAAAAAACTAAACGGCAAGTTTAATACAATGATCTCAACTACAACAGCTGGTACTGTTTCATCGGACGGAAATAAAAACACTGGTGGAGGCTTCTATGCGAATAACAAAGGACTTATAATTGCAATAATAGTGTCGGTTCTTGTGATTGTGGTTTTAATATCGATAATGTTTTATATTAGAAGATGAGAAACATGTTATTGTGATTAGAAATAAACAGTTTTCAAAATTTTTTTCAGTTTCTAATTTTATTTTTTAATCGTAGAAGTAGCTAAAGTTATAAACAAACACGATTTGTTTATTACACAGTAACAACAACAATGAATATGTTTTTAAAGCATATCTGTCCGAATGTCTGATAATATTGAAAATTAAAACATTAAAAACTAGTATTTTTGATCAAAGAACATTTTTGCTCAGTCTTTTGCTTATTAAATATTTTAAATAAAGAACTTGCAAGCATGAGAAATAAACATAATAATGATTATATCTTGATAAGGTAGTCAGTATTTATTTGGGTGTGACTAGGTAAATATTAAATATATCATAATATAAATGGTTGTTCTTTAATACAAACCCAACTTTTCTATTAACTTGAGTATACACTCTATATTAGAAATTTTTTTAATTAAAACACATACTTACCCACAAGTTTATAAAAACATTTATCATTTTGAAAAAATTATATTTTCCACTAAGTTAAACTTTTTTCTGTTTTCTCGAGTATTAAACACAAATAAATAGAGTCAAACTATAAAGGTGTATATTTAAGATTACAATCATAGACTTATATACTTTAGTTAAAACTAACAGTCTAGTTATTATCTTTTCAAAAGATATATATAAAATGTTTTATACTTTCTTTCAAGCGAACAGAGGAAATTTATTACATATAAAAACAAACTATATTTTACAGGTTTTTCGTTATCTTATAATATAGTTTAAAATAATATATTTATTTTTGACAAAATGCGTCTTTTTTCAATACTAATATTTAAATACACAATTTACTTGAAACGTATCCTCTATTTCAAATTTGATATATACAAAGAGTATAAAACTAGAGCAGATGTTTTTGTCATAAAAACATTTACTTAGTTCAAATTTACTTTATAAATATCTTTTTTAAAGTTTTTTTTGTTTAAAAAACATTTCAAGCAGATGTCATTTTGTAAAATGATGTTTTTCAATCATAAAAAAAACAGTTGTAAGTAAAAAACATAATGTCTGTTTGTATATAGACTAAAAAATGTGACGAAACATTTGTTTCGAAAACAGTGGTGGACAACATACGGACCGCGGGGCGGTTCAGGGCCGCAAAAGTTTTTGACTGAACCGCGATTCGCTTTATTCGCAAAATTTTTTTGAATAATTATCAAAGCATTATTGTTCGTTTCGATGTACTCGTTTATTAAGCGAAATTGGCCGTGATTAAAACATTAACTTATTAAAACTGGTTCTTAATGCGACATCTGTTCATATTCTTTTCGCCAATCTGAGAAGCTATCTTCCCCCTGAATTAATCAAATCGCCTTTCGAAAACGAAAATTTTTCAGATATAGTTCGCTGCCAATAAGCTGCTCCCCCCACTTCCCGTCTGCCAAAAAGATAAGCTTAAAGAACTGTTGGTTTATAGACCTATATGCACAAAGTATATTATAACGAACCAGAGCCCCGAAAGCTTTTTTTTGTCATTAATTTATTGTTTTCAAACTATAAAAGAGTTAATGAAAGTTGGTCCAGTTTGTATTAAATATAAGCGATTTTATAATGAACTCGCAATGGTTTATGTTTAAAAAGTTTCGGCTGTAAATTAAAAATATAAAGACGTTTATATACGCAATAACTCATTTAAAGTCTGTATTGGTGTTTAAAAAGGTTTTTTTTAATTAAACTATGTGTGCAAGATATAATTATAAAAAAAAAATTTTGAGTTACTGACATGTTTAAAATATTCAGCAAAATTAACGTATAACTTAATTTTTGCTTTCAAATATGAAATATTTTTTGTAAAAGCGTTCTTGCCATAGACATATAAAGTCCAACATCAAGAGAAATGTTTCATCTTAATAATATACGAACAAAAACAGCATAAAAACAAGACCAGCTAAATCACATATAAAGAAAAGCTCGTGTTCGAAAAAATAAATGTCATTTTTGAAAAAAAATGAGTAAAATTAAAAAAACGTTATGATAAATTTAATATCTAAAAATTTTTACACTTACTCGTTTTATTTACTTAAGATATAAACAAGAAAAAATACTCGAAAAGGTTTCTGCACAGCTTGAATACATCATCTTTATGAGATCTTGAGAGGCTTTATTTTGTTTTCTCCTTCGATCTTATAAAATTATATAAGTATAAAATGTTTCTATTTTATCGAAAAAAAACTTTATATGGCACTGCTTTCTTATATAGAAATTGTTTTTGTTTTAAATATTTTAATTACGCCTTTCAATTAAAAGATGAGAATATATTATTTATATAATATCCTTTTTTTATTGTTTTATTATCTGTTCTTTCATAATTCTTTGACTATAATTTTTATCAACATATTATTATTCGCTTGTAGAGTCATTGAAAGACTTTGTCTAAGATATAATAATCTTTTTCATGTTATTAAACAGAGATTAAATTTCATTTACTAATATATTTATGTTAGAACAATTTGGCACATTGTGAAATACAGCTGACTGACTCTTAATAAAGATTTGATTTCTAAAACTGCAATACCTAATTCTGGAATGAACTGTCAAAGTTCAAAAAAATTTTTTTTAGATTTTTTTAATAAACATGTACTTATATCGTTATAACATTCGTTTTCAATTATAGAGAAAAAAATAAAATAACTGATTTCGATTTAAATTAAGAAATTTTTTTCGTTTTTTTAATATTTTTAGCTTTGACTTGTCTTAATTATAAAATTTCAGAGCATTTTAAAACCAAGTAATTAAAAAATACATAGCGATGATCAAAAATGTTTTTACACTGATAAGACTGCTGCCTTGATATAAGTCTTGTTTTACTTTTTGAAAATTCAAACTTTTATGATAAGTATAAGTATCTTATATATTTAAATAACGAATAAAAAAACAACAAAAAGACTTTATTTAGTTTTTTTATCAATTTAAAAGCGATGGCTTATAGAAACATTAGCTTATTTATAAAAATGGTCGCTTGAAAAGAATAGTCATTAGAATTTTGTTTAATAACATACACTGTTCTAAAACAAAACACAGTTCTTAATATATATATATAAAGGCAGTTTTAATGTTTGTTTATTTATTTACACTTAAAAAAAACTGTTTATATCATAAATCACATATTAACCAGCCTTTAACGACAT
>SBJP01000167.1:0-23811 GCA_014805705.1 Cucumispora dikerogammari | reverse complement strand
ATTTTTTAAATCGCTTAAAAATCTTACAATATACACTTCTGAATTTGTATTGGCTTTTGTTGAGACTTGTCAATAGATGCTATATAAACAATCCTAGACTCATTAAATTTTTTTTATCAGAGAACAACACCCTATGTTGTGGTAATAATGATTTATGTAAAAGATGTGATAATGCCAATTTAAATTTACACTTTGTATAGCTTTGAAAAGATATAGTGTAACTATAATATATTCTGAATCCGAGTATTGATTTTCAATCGGTTTATCTAGTTTTTTTAAATTTTTTTCTTATGATACAAAAAAACTTTTTGAATATAATAATTTTTAATTTAAATCAAAACGATCGAATAAACACGTATATGTTTTCTAAGATAAAAACACAACACTTTAATCAAATAAACTGTCTCAAAAGGTTCGATTTAAAGTTTTAATTTAAACACTTAAAAAAACGAGATTAAGAAAAAAGAAGCGCTTTTTTACATCCACTGTTGTTTAAAAAATGTTTTCAATAGTGTTTTTTATTTCGATTCGAAAATGAGAGTCTATATCAGTATTTAGCTGAAATTCCCGCCAAAAACAAAAAACTCTTTAAAAAATAAAATTTTTAATCAAAAACAAAAAAAACACTGAAAAAAATAAAAATATCAGCTTTATTTTTTTAACTAAAGTTTATTCAAAATCCGTTTGGCAATTAGGAGTAACAAGTTAAAATTCAAAACGTCGAAACTGTTGAACAACCACATTAAACTGTTTTTAATGTTTTACTTAATAAGTAGAGTAGTTTGTCTAACAAATTTTAAGCAATTACGAAAATTCGGGATCAAGTCCCTTTTTTACCCCTATAGGAGTAAAAAAGGGACTTGATGCCAAAATAGGGGTAAAAAAGGGACTTGATGCTTAGGGTGGTAAATTTTGGTCTTGATTCTAAAAACATGAAAAAGGTTGGTTTGAATACAGAGCGTGTTCAAATATAAATCGTTTCCTTTTGTTCGTTTCGTTTCGTTTCGTTTGTTTCGTTTCGTTGTTCGTTTCGTTCGTTCGTTTCGTTTCGTTTCGTTTCGTTTCGTTTCGTTTCGTTTCGTTTCGTTTCGTTTCGTTTCGTTCGTTCTTTTCGTTTCGTTCGTTAGTTAGTTCGTTCTTTTCGTTTCGTTTCGTTTCGTTTCGTTTCGTTCGTTAGTTCGTTCGTTCGTTCGTTCGTAAGTAAGTAAGTAAGTAAGTAAATTTTGGACTTGACGCTGAAAGTAGATCAATTTGGGATTTGATATCAAAATAGGGGTAAATTTAAGACCTTATGCCAATTAGAAGTAAATTTGGGGCTTGTTATCAAAAAAGGGGTAAATTGGACTTGATGCCAAAATAGGGGTAAAAAAGGGACTTGATGCCAAAATAGGGGTAAAAAAGGGACATGCGCCAAAATAGGGGTAAAAAAGGGACTTGATGCCAAAATAGGGGTAAAAAAGGGATTTGATGCCAAAATAGGGGTAAAAAAGGGACTTGATGCCAAAATAGGGGTAAAAAAGGGACTTGATGCCAAAATAGGAGTAAAAAAGGGACTTGATACTAAAATAGGGGTAAAAAAGGGACTTGATACAACATCTTTTGCTTAACTTAAATCAATGAACGAACTATTTTGTATCTCGGGATTAAATTTCGATTTTGCTATGAATCACGGGCGCACTAGACAACATGTTTTTTTTTTCGTCATTAAATCAGTTGTTTTAAATTATGAGCTTAAGCTTTTTATTTAGTCGTACGAGTGTTTCTGAGACCACTTGCGATCTAAGCGATATATGTTGAACAACCCGATATAAACACAAAACTTTGATTGTTTTAGTTTTACATTTGTAAAAATAATTTTAGATAAACTTTAATTGTCTTAAAAGAGGCACAAAAAATATCAAAATAAAAAAATTTAGAGAATGAAAATATACTGTGTTTTTAATAATGAATACAATAAATTCTTAAATAAATCGTTCTTAAATAAAATCAAATATATGTTGTAGAAATAAACAATGTGCAGTTATAAATAAACATTTTGTATTCAAAAATAAATATAAAAAAGACATCAAACCATATCTAAAAAAATAAAAAGTTCTCATTTACAAGAGCTAAGTTTAATCTAATCGAAACTTCATGTTAAAAAACTCGAAAAAGATTGCTTAGTTGTCAAACTTAAGCTACAACACAATCACAAATACATAAAAAAAAAATGTTGAGACAACTAATGTCTTATTCTTTATTCAAAACATCAGCAAAGCAAAAGAAATAAAATTCAGTTTTTTAGCTATTCACCAACTGTTATAATAAAGTTTGTAACGATAATTTTCTAACGCAATCGAAAATCAAGAGAAAAAACAATAGACAATTTATCATTCATCGACTGAAAGACCAAATTAAAAATGCAAAAATAGAAATAAAAAAACCCTTGCTTTGTTGACAGAAAACAACTCAAGACAGTGGGGAGATGTTAGTTCCGCTGTTGCGGGCTTTACCGAACGAAACATTTTATTTTTAAATCAACAAGTTTTAAATTACACGTTTCAACGAATTGTGCATATTTAAATGTGAACAGAAATCTTGTTATATATCAACCAAATTCAAGAAAAAAAAAAGACTGTCCAACTATTCGCCTAAAACTAAGATAAGTTAAAAACGAATTATTCGCCTAAGATACAAAACAAAAAACACACGAATATCATAAAAACATATTAGAAGAGATTAGATAAATTAAAATAAAAGAATGTTGAAACGGAATGAAACAAATTAAATAAATGAATGAAACTATTGTTACTGTGTCATATTTTTGTATTTTAGTTGTGAGTTTAAGCGAAAAAAAAGATGTTTCTACAACTTTTAATGATATAATAAGCTTCTTGAGATGTCTAAAAATTTTCACTTAAAAACATAAATTTTATTATACTATAACATCATATTTTTAAACGTTTTTTCGATTTTTAATCTATTTATTTAGAAGAAGAAACAGCAGTACACACGCCTATGCGATTTTATGATATTTAAAAGAATATAAAGTTTCTGTATTTTTTAGTCAAAATCAAGAAAAAAAACATTCATTTTGTGTTAAAAGTCTAACTATTTATTTTAAACAACACAAAGTCAAAAAAAAATGAATTTATTCGTTAAGAAAGGATTAGACAAAAATATTAACGTTTGTTTTTCAGAAAACGATAAATATAATTGAAACTTCAAAACTTTGTTATTCAAAAAGATGAAATTGATAGAAAAACATGGAATAGATTACTTTGGTGAGCTAATGAAATATAATTAATATTGAAATACTTAATCTTTAATTACTGCTTTCTTTTGTTTGCAAATCATAAAATAAATAATAAAAGACAAAAAACTTAAAAAACATGTAAATAACAATTTAAAAATTTAAAACTAAGCGATTGAAAAACGATCTATCTAAAGACAATATAATTTTTAAGAAGTCTAAAAAATTTTTTTGAAAAAAGCAAATAACACACTAAAAAATACAGTAATTTAACAAATAATATCACATAAAATAAATTAAAAATACTCTCTATATATAATTTCAGAATAAAACAAAATAAGTCGAGTCTTAAAGCGAAAATTTAACAATCTAAAACAAAAATAATAAAAAAAACAAATAATAAAAATTGAAACAAGCTTTCCATTTAATAGATTGATTGTTACAATCCTCAACGAAATTTCAAAAAACGTAAATTAATCGTTGATCTTATCATATACTGTATAACTTAAAAAAACACAATACTCTATTTCACGTAGAATTTATAAAAACTTTTTAAAAACTAAGGACAAAAAAAAACTTAGTAGCTTAAACGTAAAAGCTTAAAAAACACTAGTTTTTAATTTCAAAAATAAATTAGAGCTAGTAATATCTTATAATTTTTGAGAAACTTTGATCATGGAAATTTTTCAATGTTTTGAAAAAGTTAAATTATAAAAAAGATTCGGTCTGTGTAAACTCTGGAAAGCTTTTAAACTAAAAAGATATTTTTTTAGTTCACTTAGAATTAAAACTATTGAAAAATTTTTAAAAACAATTTTTGAAAAATTCAAATTCGAACAAAACTTTAAAATTTTTTCAATGTTTAATTTCTAAAAAAAAACTCTGTCACACGTAAAAATTTGTTTGTTTAAATCTTAATTTCAACATCACTTTTGATTACAGAAAACATTATGTTTTTGAAAACAATTTCTAAAATTAAAATTTTCTGATAAAGCTAATATATTGAAATAAATCTTCAAAAACAATTCGATTTTTAGTTAAAACACATATCTTTTAAAAAAAGATTTGACAAAATTTAGTGCTTTACGTAGATTAATTTTTTTATAAAATCAGAATTTAAATATTTTTTAAGGTTTTAGTAAAATTAAGCTTCTTTTTAAAAACAAATTTTAAGTATTACGCAAACCAAACATTTTAAAAACAAGATTTGAACATTTTTTAACGTTTTACGAGAAGAAAATGTTTTTAAAAATAGAGTTTGAAAACTTTAAAAGTTTTACAAAAAGCAAAATTTTTTAGATATTAAAATTTAAAAAAATTGAAGAAATTACGGACACAAAATTTACTTTTGAAATTAAAGTTTTCACAAATTTAAAACTTTCGTGATTCAAGTTTTTTTGCAATTAAAATTTGCAAAAACAGTCAAAGTTTTACATAGAACAATGTTTTTTCAAAAAACATGTTTGAAAAGTATTTAAGGTTTTATGTAAATTTAAGTCTTTTTAAAATTAAGCCTTAAAATTTCAATATTTTACGTAAACTAAATTTTTTTTGAAAATAAGATTTCGAATTTTTTTTGAGTTTCGCTTCTATTTTTTTAAAATTAAGATTTGAAACAAATTTATAATTTTTCGAATGTATGCTTTTTTTAAAAATTAAAGACTAAAAAAATTGATAGTTTTACGTAGACCAAGTTTGTCTTTTAAAAATTATGTTTAAAAAACTTTTTAAGTTTTTTCGCTTACCAAAAAAATTTTTGCATTTAAGTTTCGAAAATAGTTTAAGATTTTTGGATCATACTTTTTTATTTGTTTTTATTCTGACGTGTGGTTCTAGAAAGTAAATCGAATCGTTTTATTTTTTTAAAACACGCTATGAATTGAAAAATTTTTTAACCGAATAATTTTGACATTTTGAATTTTGAAAAAATGAAATACCACGTTAAAAATGTCATTAACAAATAAATACATTAATTTCAAAAAAAACAAAACTCAACAAATAAATAAAAGCATAATGTATAATTTTATTAATACTTAATAAGATAAATTCTTTTTCAAAAACAAAAAAACTTCGACTTTTTAACGTTTTCAAAGCGTGCCGGTTTTGACACACGGCGCTTACTACACAAAGACAATATATGTTTATTATTTAAGTCTAGTCATAAATTGAAAAAGTGTTCCTGATTTAAATATTAAATATAACTACTACGCCAAAGACGCATAGTTTGTTTGTCAAATATTCAAGTAAGAAATTAAGTAGTTGAAATCATAGTAGACATGAGATAGCAAGAAGTTGCTAGTTTTTGAAATAACGAAGCATCTTTTGTTTGAAGATTTTTGAAAAAACTCTTGTCTTAATATTAGTAAAACAGTCTGTATATTTTGAATAAAACAAGCGAAATATAAAATAATGTCAAAAAATTTACTTAAAAAAATCATAATCTGAAACTAACTTCACTTAACGTTTATGAAAAAACCGAAATTTTTTTTATGTAACGCTCAAATAAAACGAAAAACATAATTTGAGAATATCTTACTGTGAACAACCCATATCGGTTTAGTGCCTGTATATGTATTTTCTTGAAAATGTCAATATTAAGTGATTAAATAAAATACTGGCTTTAAAAACACGGCTTGTAGTAAGTGCAAGCAGCGCTATAAAATCTTATATAATAATATAACTCAAAAAAAACGTGCTTGAAGTTTCGGTTTTTAACGTCTGAACTTAAAGATCGAACATGAAAAACAAACTAGAATTCGAACGAGAAAAAACAAACTTGAAAGTTAGAACATCAAATTTTTATTCTAAAAAACAAATGTATATATCTGCTTGTAAAACTCTGAATAAAAGATCTCAAACGTAAAAAACATAATTGAAAAACTGTTTTAAATTATAAGTTCAAAAATCTATTCAAAAACTAAATCTATTAATTAGAACCATAGAATAAGAATTTAAAAAAACTGTTCCTAAAAAAACAGAACGTAAAAAATCGCACTTGATAACTTTAAGCTTTTTTTCTGAACTTAAAACTATAACTGCTTTAATCACAGCCAAAAAACAAGCTGTAGTTTGCAATTGACAAATCGAGTTTAAAATTTCAAATTATCAATTCAAACTTAAAAAAAACTGCACTAAAAATTTCGATTTTAAGACTTTAACTCAACTAAACGAGCTTTAAAAACGGAAGCTGCAAAAACCTTAAATCTCGATATTACACCATGAACACCATAAGTTAACTCTAGAATTTCTCATATAAAAACAGTATTCAAATTTGATTTTTAAGTTCGGTTTTATGCTTAGTATTTTCAAGCCTAGGCTTGTTGAAAACAATTTTTGACGTTTGATTTTTTGATTAAATTTTAGGTTCCGTTTTTTAGCTTTAAATATTTCAAGTATGGTTTTTCGCTTTTTTTTTACTAACAAAATTTAGGCTCGAAAAAATATGATTTAATTTTTCTGTTCGAATTTTGAGATTCAGTTTTTTCGCTTGGGTCTTGAAGTTATGAGTTTTCACATTCGCTTTTTCTGATTTAAAATTTTATCATTGAAATTTTACGTTTGTTTTTTTAGATTTAGTTTTTCAAAATCGTTTTTCAAAAGAAAAATTTGCAACAAATGTTTTTAGGTTATCCTAGATTCGACACTTCTGATATACTACTCATAATAATAGGTTTTTGAAATAGTTAAGTTTTTCCCGTAGTGCCAAAAATAATCGACATAGAATAGATGCTGTTTCACATGTTTTTTATACAATCAAAAAATCAATAAAAAAAACAAAAAAAAATTAGATCGGTTGTCGGCCAGGGTATTATTTTAATAATTACTTGGCAGGGAACCGATCATATATGAATAATATATCAGAAGTGATTATAAATTATCGATATACATGACTCGAGCTGGTTATGTCTACTTAAATATAAAACAATCTTGATTGTGCTAGATAAGCACAATTAAATAATATAATATATATTTAAATACAATTTTAGAAAAAAATATAACTCAGTAGACGTTAATAGTTTTTTTAATAAAATGTGTGTTTTTCAGCAAAACAAAAAATAGTTTTCTACAAACATTACGCCAGATTATCTTATATTAAAAAAACACATGTAAGTATTAAAATAAACCACAAGTTTCGTAAAAAGACCGAATATTCATCCCAAATAAAACTTCACTCAAAATGTGAAAAAACAATATCAAAAACAAGTAACAAACACTACCGCTCACGAAACGAAAAAAACAAAAAAAATCTAGACACAATAACAAACAATAAACAACTCAAAATCGAAATAACTAACTACACAATTATCAGAACAAAAAAAAACGAACAAATATTAATATGCAAAATCGTCTTCAACAGCTAATATATAGGATTTTTATTTTTGTTTTCTAATGATCAGCTGCATAATGTTTACTAATATTAAAACAAAGTTATACAAATCTTTTAAAAGTATACAGGCAGTTGATAACGTAAAAAAATGAACTTATAGTTTAGACAAACACTTAAACAAAAAAAGACATATAAAAGGTAATTAGATAAATACAACTCGGTTTAAAAATAGAGTGTTTTTTATTAATGCTATAAATGTTTTTTTTTTCTAGTTTATACAAACTTCAGCCAGCTAAAAAAGTCAAATGATAAAATATTTAGTAGTTAATATTTGGACTCAATCACAGAGCTTGTCAAAAAACTTTATCTGTTTTTTTTTTAATATTTTTCAACAGATAAAAATGTTTAAGATCATTTTTATTTACTTTTTTCTTCATTCTAACTATTCAGTTTTCTTGGATAAATGATGACGACAAGTATATATAACCTTTTGTTTATTTAAACACTAAAGCAGAAGGTTCTAGCAGCAATAAAAAGATGTGTGTCAACACCTGCGCGATATAGCAGCTATATAAGTTTTTAAAAAAGCTGGCACATAATTAAGATTTAAAACAAATTAACTAATAACTAATTGTCTGTCAACACCGCCATAATGCGTTTCTTTCGAATAAAAAGGGCTATTTCTTTATATATCTTATTAAAATTATTCGCCCGATAATGCCAGATGTTTTTAATAAAACATATTAAAACACAGACGATATCTGGTGTTCATTTTTAGACAAGATGTCAGTTTCGACTTATTGCCTTCTTTTTTGTCATAAATAGTAAAAACATGTGTAAAAGCCGTTGGGCGCAGAGATATATCGTAAACTGTTTAATAATCAGTTTGTGATACGACTACTGTTTACAAACATATAAATAATATATCAACAACTTTAGAATTAATTATATACGATAAATGAGCGAACTCGCTTGCTTAAATATAAAATATAACTACTATACAAAAGTAGAATTAGATGTTTGTTCGAATATTTATATAATCTGAAACATCTAAAATTATATTTACAATTGTATAAAATAAACGAAAAAGACAAAGCTTTTTTGAAAAAATAAAAAAATCTTGTTACGTTGATCTTTGAAATGTCTCTATAATAATATTAGTAAAACAAACTGTATATTTTAAATACAACTAACGAGATTGAAAAAAAAGTCAAAAAGTACATCGTTAAAGATACCATAAGCATAAAAACTCAAATAACATCTTTGAAGAAAAAAAAGAATTTTTTTATAAAGACCGCGTCAAAAAAATAAAACGAAAGAAAACACTAATGTTTAAAAAGAAATATATTACACCATTGAATCGATAAACAACTGCAAACTATATTATAAAAAGAGGTGTTTAATACTAAAAACAGTGTTTATTATAATAAAAATAAAACTTAACTTTATACATTGTGTCTGCCTTACATAAAAATAAGTTTATAAACGATTCTTAAAAGTTTACGCAATAATCGGATAAACGTTTAAAAAAATCGATCATTAGAGATAATCACACATTCAGACATTAAAAACTTTTAAACAAAAAAAAGTCTCATCTTGTAATAATCAGTTTGCGCATATTTTAAATATTGGTATTACTCATACAGTTTATATTTAAAAAAATTACAGTATTACGACACTGATATAAATTTAAACTTTGAAAACATTAAACTAAAAAAATTCTTTTTTTTTAATTAGCACAAATTTTTTTAACAAAAAGAATAACTTAGTTTAACGGCTAAAAAACTTCATAAAATAGCCTAAATTTTTCTATTTCGCTACGCTACGGATTGAACTTGATATCATTTTTATAAATAATTAGATTAAAGATCAAAAAATGTGTTTTTTTATTTTCACTAATATTATTAAAGATTTTTTCAATTTAAAACATGTGTGATAAACGAATCAACAAAACATAAACATAAATTTAAAAAGCTTCAAACAAGAAAACTTTAAAATTAATTAATTATTTAACGAAAAAAAACTATAAAGTCATGAAAAAAAATTTTGTTTTTCCTAAATCTTAATAAAAAAATGTTTTTATATTTTATATAACACATTTTTTTTCGTTAACAAATAAAAAAGTTTTTTTTAAGAGCCAAGCCATAAACTTAAATACAGGTTTGGTTACAAAAAAAAATGTTGGTTTGATCGCCATAAATTTATATATAAAACAAAAAATCGTTGCTCAGATGTTCGTAAACATGAATCTTCAACTTAATAGATTTCACATACGACTATCCGAGCATATATCAGTCTTATAATTTCTTTTTAATAATTTATTATGATTTTATAAATTATCAATAATCGAGAATCGAGTCAGTGTAACTTAGCTTAAATAAAGAACAATCTCTACTGTACTAAAGTTACACAAATATTATCAATAAACACAGTTATTTAACTAAAAAATATCAATAAAAACTAGTGCAACATAAAGCATTTTTTTGCAACTTTTCGATACAAGTTTGCAACTTTAGCTGCAAATTTTATTTATGTCAACAGTCAAAAAAAAACAAACCAAAACGCATCAAATTGCGTGCCCAAAAGAATTTACACTTGCTGCAGGCGGTTCTTTTTTCTTTATTTTGTGTGCAAAAATGCAAATTGGGAGAGAAAGTAATCGGTTGATTAACACAGCTCATCAAAAGATCATCAAAAAGCGAAGGAAAGATACAATCTAAAAGAGAAAATTTTACAAACGTCTCTTTTTAATAAAAAGAACAAATTTTTAGAAATTTTTATTAATGCAATAGTTTTCGCAGAAATCTCTTTATATTAAATGAGAAATAAACAAATCAAGAAATTATTTAACTATATGAATCATTCGTTGCTGTCTTAATTCACACTTAGAAACTATATGAACGAGCCATATTATAAATCAATTGTAATCAAGTTACAATCAATATTGAAAAATAAAAAACTGTTCGTAAATATTGATGAAAGTTTCATAAAAAAAAGAAAACAGTAGTGATATTAGATGATAATATTGAAGAATCAGAAAAAACTTATGATATTGGTTTGATGGTTGTCGAAAAATGCAACTATTTGACAATATCAAATGCTTTTTTTGATTCAATTTCGAAAATTAATCTAAAAATTGAAAACATATCGTTGATAGTTTCTGATGCAGCAGCATATATGAAAAAAACAGTATTGTTAATCAAGAAGCGAGATACTAAAATATTTTTCTGTGAACTGTAAAGCCCATCTCATACAAAACTGCGCAATGCAACTCAAAACACATTTTTCTAGTGACAATAATCTAATTGCTGCAATGAAAGCGATAACTGAAGAAAATAAAACACATCAAGAACTTTTATAAGTTATTGAGCCTATTCCCAGTGTTATAGTAACTAAATGGTCAAGCTGGCTTAAAGCTGCAATTTTTTATTCAAGAAACCTTGTAAAAACTAAAGAAATTATGAGAAATATAGACATTAGCAGAATTTTATTAAATAAGACAAATGATGCTGCATTTAATAAAAACTTAATATGCGAATTTATGAATATAGTTAAAAATTATAGCTGCTTCCTAGATATTATGGTTCGCTTTGAGGATGGTGAATACGCAATAAAAACAAATTTGTGGGAATTACAAAATATAGATCTAAAGAGAAAACCGATCATTTTAAAGAATATATAACTAAAAAACAAAAAAAATGATACTTTTCCAATTGTAAAAGCTTATAATGAATTGGTGTTTGCTTTTTAATTTGTAAAACAACAGTTAAACAATCAACATCTATTGTGATTGAAAAAGCTTTTTCTATGTTAAAAAACATATTATCTGATAATAAACACTTTCTAAATTCAAATATTAGTATATATTTCTTTTGTCACTACAACGCGAAGTAAATTTTAATTATTTTAACTTCGTGTACTCTTTTTTATTTTTTTTGAACTTCTGCTTTTTTGCAACTTCAGCAACTTTTATG
The DNA here is from genome assembly GCA_014805705.1 of Cucumispora dikerogammari. NCBI lineage: Eukaryota > Fungi > Microsporidia > Cucumispora > Cucumispora dikerogammari. The sequence continues at coordinate 12,278 of SBJP01000167.1, read as the reverse complement.
TTGCCCCAATAATAACATAAAATTCGATAGATATTTATATGAATATGTTTCAACTCGTGTTGTATGTCACCTTTAAAAATATGAAAATTATAATAAAACACCAAAGTATTTCGTTAATAAAAACGAAATATTTTTTTGTAAAAAAAAGTTGTTTTCTCAAAAAAATTTTAAAACGTTAGATTTTAACAAAAATATTGTTGTGAAATCATTAAATCACAAACTTATAAAAATTAGTCTTTCAAAAAATTTACAAAAAAAAAACAACAAATAAAAAAAATCTCACATTGAAAATATGATATATTCTACAAAGATTAGCAAAATTTAGACTAAAACTTATTTTCTCTAACAAGTTTTATAAATTAAAAAATTATATAAAATTGGCTTTTTAAATAACAAATATAAATAAAAGTATTAAGTCTTTTACTACCGAAAAAGTTGTTTTTAATATAAAAATTTTTTTTTAAATATAATATTGAAACACAAAAGTTCTTTATTTATGATATTAAACACATAATCAGTATTACAAACAGTTTGATATTATACTATTCGCTTTTTATAATTATTTTGCTTTTATTATCATTTTTGTTTATTATAAACTGTTTATAATATTTGACACATATACTTTTTCTTTGTCTCTTTCACACTATAATGTTAATTGATAATGTACACTATAAGTTTAATTAATAAACTACACTATAATATTAATTTAGTAATGTACATATAATCTTAATTAGAAAATATACAATATAATATTAATTAAGTAATTTACACTATAATATTACTTAACAAAAAAAATACGTGAAATTTAGTTAAAAACTGTTTTTAATTAAACTTTAAAAAACAAACATAATTGTTTATTATGAATAATAAGACAAAAAGATAAAAACACAGGTGTGTTATTTTGTTTTTTTTCATTTTTTTGTTTTTTTTTAAAATTGTTGTTCGTTGTTTATTCTTAGTTTTTGAGTTGAGAAAACACAATAAATATTACGTCTGTTTATTTTATTATCGATAAGAGTTTAAAAAAATATATAAGTTTGTTTTCATAATCTAAATTATACTAATGTAATCGTAATAATTGCCACCCATTTGCCACTATCAGCCTATCAATTTTAGTAATAAAGCGGACTAATAATTAAACCCGTCAAATCGTTCTCAAGTTTTGTATGACTCAGTCGTGCTGTCGCTATCTGCTACTGCAGATAGAGATTGCTTTTTTAATCGCCCTTTCCAATGGTCGATGAAGCTTCCTCATTTCTTATATTCGCTAGCGCAGATATAAGAAATAAGATTGACTTATCAGTTGCAGTCGCGGCTACTGATAATAAATAATTAGTAGGAAACCTATCTATAAATAGATATGTTTCTTTCGCATCCCATTATTATTACTCACTAACACAGCTAATAATAGCGAAAGTTCAGTCCCCTTGTCTATACTTAATACAGCCTTTGTCACGTCAATGTGAACAACTGTCAATCCAAAGTAAACTGGAAATCTTTTGATTAAAAAACATTTGTAGTTTGTTAACCAAAAGTGAACTAAAAAATTTTTAGCAAAAAAAATGTGTATAATTTGTCAATCAAAAGTATACATTTGAAAATCAAGTGTACTTCCTAATAGAAACTTTTATATTTAATACAAATTAAATAAAATGTAGTTTTTTGTTCAAAAAGTAAAACACCCCAATACGATGCAGCTTTCAAATGACGAAAGAAAAAGAAATATTGTTGTTTTTAACTTAAAACTACACAGACTTAAATGTCAAGATTATTTTGATCGAAAAAAACAAGAGTGCACAAAAACATAAGCACTTATTTAAAAAAAATAATCTATAAAGATGCCTCTACTGACCTCGTAAAATTAGATTAAACACGGAGCATAAAAATGCACTAAGAAATTACATGAACATTGATTGTAGCATAAATCTAAGAGAGATGGAATCTAAACTAAAAGTTTAGTTTGATAACGAAGATATAAAACCAATCGATAGGGCCATTTTAGACTTTAATTAATCATATAAAAGTGTTTTTTAATATCAGCTCGAAGAAATAATAAAGACGTTATATAGATAAAACGTTCGAATCAAACAAAGTTTTTTATATGCTGACTGAAGATAAGGCAAAAAATATATATTTCTTAAATGAAGTGGAGTTTAATATGATAATTAGGGGATACCAAAATTGCATTTATTTTTAAAAAATTCAAAAAACTGCACTTAAAATTTTTAGAAAAAAAGAATTGAAAATGCTCTATCGCTATTCTTATACCCACAATTGTAATAAAAAATAATGTAACTTAATGTTTTTTGAGATGCGAAATTTCTGTCTTTTACTAACATTTTTTTTTAACATAAAGATAAAATAAATTTTTAAGTGCATTTTAAATTGCATTTATAAATTAAAACCTGGTGTTTATAAGTAAAAAAATTACATTTGGTCTACCCTAGTAATATAGCGTATAGAGGAAAGTCGTTCAAAAGTTGAAACTCGAGCCACACATGTTGTGTCATGAGTGAAGCTAGGGTTCTTTATTTCGAAGCAAAGAAAATTCTATATAATACATCAAGTTTTATTAAATTTTAAAAACGTTTTTAAAACAACTAAAGAAAATTAGAAAAAAAAACATTTTAGTTATAGTAATAGACAATGTAGCGTTCAACAAGTCATTGTCAGTTGAGAGCCGATCGACGATTTTAAACATAGAAATCTTTATTAACCTTTCTATTTTCGTTTTTTAAAACCTATTGAAAATTTATTTTTTTAAGGAGAAAATATAATCAAAAAAGGTTTTAACAAAACGCTAAATATCTGTTAAATCATATCATGTCGTGTTTAGAAATTCGCAGTTAAAGCTGTGAGAATCGTTATAAACATATGTTGGCTTTTTTACTTTTATGTCTTTGAAGTGAAATAAACTTACGTATATAATAAATTCTTATTTTTATTTTTTCGCTTTTTTTATATTAATTAAACTCTTCATACTTTTTCTGTGAAAATTATTTACTGCCAGTTCAAAAAAAACGAGCTTCATTTATTATAACATTAAGTATTTTTGTCAAAGATTTCCCGTTCACTGTAGATTAACAAATGTTCACTTTTTGTTGACAAAATATATACATTTTTTTGCTAAAAATTTTCAGTAATTTTTGATTGACAAAATATACACATTTTTAACTAAAATTTTTCAGTTCAGTCTTGATTGACAACAGTTTACTTTAACGTGACATAAAATAATAGGTTGTTGTTTACGTACAGAATCCTCACTATATTATATAATAAAAAAATATATAATAAAAAAATCAATATAATAACAATTTAATCCTTTCTTCAATTTCATTAAATAACTCAATTAACTCAAAAACATTAAACCTTTTCTTAGGATCTACAACTAAACACTTTTTAATTAAAAAAATATAAGGAACAAAAGACCGTAAAGGTGTTAAGTTTTTATGAAACCTACAATTATTATTATTAATATTATTAATGTTATTAGAATTATTTGGTAAACAAATTAAATTTTCATATGTTATTTGTTCACCAGTTCTATGGTCTACAAACAATATTTTATTATTAAAATTATTTATAGATTTCGGTCTTAAAAAAGAATCGAAATTTTCTTTATTATTTAAATTATAATATGCTTCTTTTTTATAAGAAAAAAATAGTTCTTCAAAAATATCAATACTTATTTTACAAGGACAGGAGTTAATACAAAATCCAATATCTATTTTATATTCAATATTGCTATTGTTATTGTCACTGTTATTATTATATTTGAAAAAATCGTTTTTTGATAAAAAATATAATAAACTTCCTTCACCGCCACTTCCTTTAAATTTTAATTCACCGAAAAACATTTCATGTATTAAATTACCTAAGGCCCAAATATCTGATTTTTTACTTATACTTTTTTTTGTTATTGATTCTGGTGACATAAAAGAGTGTGTTCCTGCCTCTTGTGTATTATGGGTTGATATTTGAGGGGTTAATTTTCTTGATAAACCGAAATCAATTAATTTTAAAGTTGAATTACAAAAAACGAAATTTTTGTGTTTTATGTCTCTATGAATTATGTGGTTTAAGTTTAATTGCTGAAAAATATTTAATAACATTTTTAAAAGTGATCTGAATTCTGTTAAAGTTAAGAAGCCGTATGTTGAAATTGATTTACAAGTGGGTGTGAAAGGCCAATAATAAGGACATGAGCAGGTTTTTTCTGTTAAATTGTTATTTGCCAAATCTTCTTTATTATTAGACGCGGTTGATCCTGTGATAGCAGATGAGAATGAGCCCAATCTATTTATAGATAGATTTCCTGCTGATAACTTGTTATTAGTAGCCGCGACTGAAACTGATGCGTTATCTGTGCAAGCATATATAGGGGCTGGATAAGATTTATCAGCCGAAGGAGAAGTCTCTATACCCGATAATTCATTAACAGGTATAGACAGCGCGACTGAGTCTTCCTTATTATTATTCGCGGTAGTGGGAAATGCAAGAGAACGCGAAGCAGAATCAAATATATTTATAGGTTTGATTCCTACTGATGAATTAATATCAGTAGCCGAGACTGAGACTGATAAGTCGACACCTTCCTTTATATCTGCGCTAGCAGATATAAGGGGAGGGGAGGCTTTATCAGCCGAACGAGATGGGCGAGTGATTGAGGAAACAATACCTGATTCATCAGATAAAGACAGTGAGACTGGACTCACTGCCGCTGGCGAAGTATGTGAATAGCTGTGTGGAAGCTCCTTACTAGTAATACGTTCACTATTACTCCTATTAAAATCGTTGATAAAATCATTATTAAAGTCATTATTAAAATCAAGAAAATCATATTTTCCCTCAGTAACCTCCTCATCCCTAAACATCAACTGCCTATTATTATTAAATATATCAATATTATAATCTCTAGTTTTCCCAACAAATAAACACTTTTTTGAACTTAAAAAACTCCATAAATCCATTTCCCCTGCTTCCATTAATAATTTAAAAACATTTTCACACATTTCATAATCAAATAACTTAATTATGTTTTCATTGCTTAAATTATTACTTATTGATTTCATTAATTCAATTTCATTAATCAAATCCCTTCTCATTATTTCGTTGTTTAAGTAAATTATTTTCAATGCGAAGTTTATTTTATTATTTATGTTATTAATATTTAAGTATTTTATATCTAAAATATTACATGGTTCAATTAAAAATACTTTTCCTGTGGCACCGGAACCTAAGAATTTTAGTTTTTTAAATTTTATATTTTTAAATATAATTATATCTTTATTATTCGTGTTATTTATATTATAATTAGTTATATTAATATCTTCACTATAATTAGTTATGTTAATATCTTCATTATAATTAGTTATATTATTAGTATTACCAGATTTGGATATAAAATATTTTCCTTTAATTTCATCTAATTTCTTATTAAACTTATTAAAGTCTCCATTAAAGGCTTCACTCTCTTCTGAATAATTATTACTAGTATTACTATTACTAGTATATGAAAAGGAAGAAGAGTTATTATTCTCATTGTTCTCACTATTATTTATATTACTAATAATATTCTCATTATTATTTATATTACTAATAATATTCTCACTATTATTTATATTAGTAATAATATTCTCATTATTATTTATATTAGTAATAATATTCTCATTATTATTTATATTAGTAATAATATTCTCATTATTATTTATATTAGTAATACCAATATTATTATTAAGTAGCTCATTTAAAATTTCTTTTTTACCTATAAACTCATATTGAGAAAGGAAGTCTTTAATAAAATTTAAATCTTTTTGTATTATTGTAGGGTAAGGCTGTTTCAATATATTTTTGTTTCTATTAATAATATTACTATTGATAATAGTAAGATCCTTTTCAGTTAAAAGAAATCGAATATTAAAAAGGCGTTTTGGTGTTAAAATGTTTCCACTATTATTTATATTATTACTTACCTTATTACTTAAATCATTACTACTTACCTTAAATAAATCATAAGGTTTTAACCTCCAAGCTCGAATTCCTAGCCATAAAATCCAATAATCAAATAATTTATAAAAATTTAACCTAAAACTTTCAATTAAATTAACTATATTATTTAAATTAATTAAATCAATTTCTTTATCACATTTTAAATATATTAATAGACATAATGCTTTAAATATGCTTTGGTTGTTGTATATGTTGTTTGTTAAAGTGGTTTCTAATTCGTTGATTAGAGTTTGTTTCATGCGCATTAACTTGTTTTTATTGCTTTTATGGCTTGCATAATTTGCATAATCCTTATTATTTGCATAATTTACGTTAGAAAATAATGAAATACGTTTTGTTTTAGCAAATTTTATTATTAAAATAAAGTTATTTAAGTGTTTAGTGTAAAAATTTATATTGAAAATTTTATTTTCTTTTTTATTTTTATCTTTATATTCGTTTATTGTATTTGTAGTCATGGGATTTTATTATTATTATTGTTTTATTATATTATATTATATTATATATTATTTTTGATTCAAATTAATTCAAATCTCATTTAAATTAATTCTCTTTTTATTTAAATTGTCTTTTTTTCTATTTCATATATTAGTTTAATAAAAATCATACTTAAAAAAAGAAAATGTATTTTTCGTTTATTTTTTTATTTAAAATTTTTTATTTTAATTAATTTATTTATCTATTGTCAAAAAATCTTGTCTCAAATTAAAAAAGACATCACGAGCAACAATACAATTCAAAACGATCTTGATATTGCTAACAAAACACTAACCAGAAATAATGTTATAAACGACATATTGTCAGACTACATCAAGAATCTTATATGGTGATATATGAACAGAAAAAAATATTAAAGTCTTTTCTACAATTTCAGGTATTAAATATAGCAGAGATAAAAATATAATTAAAACTTACAGTTACAAGAAAACAGCAAGTAAGGTTGCATACAGGTGGTAAGGTTACATTTTTGTTAACAGAATATATACTTAAAGAATTTTATCATTTCGTTTTTTTAATTCGATATACACATTAAACGAAATTAAGACATGTGTTTAATCAACTTAAGATTTTGGTTTCGTCATTTTCAAATTGACAATAGACTGTACTTGAGAAATCTCAGAATCACATTCAAGTTACTCCATAGTAAACATGATCCTGTTAATTCCTTTAATAAAAATAGAACAATGAAGAGTTATGCTTTGTGATTTAACAATTATTTCAAAAAAAATTTATCAAGGGCTGTAGTTAAGATCTCTTTTAATCTACATTAAAAAAAATCATAACAGAGATTCAAAAAAAAACAAAGCAATAGTAAGCTTGTCTACAATAAGTGAATGATCAATAGCTTTGATTGTTACCATGTGTACGTCTCGAATCTGTTATAGTAAAACAATAATAAATTCTACAATAAATGCCGACATTTTTTCGACATATAATTGATGAACTACGTATGAATTTGTATAACGATTAAAGACAGTGAAATATTTGTTTGGTCTCTGACAACGCAAGATTTCATAAAAGACTAGACATAACTCGAATAAACGAACAATATATGTTTATTTTAACTTTTTGTCACCTTAATTATACATGCTAATCCAATAGAAAATACTTTTTCTCAAATAAAAAACGCAGTGCATGCAAATATAAAAACAAACACGATAGTTAATTTATTTAATTTGATAATATCATAGGTAACTCATTTGTCTGTAAATGATATTTCTTGATACGTAAGATACATTTTAAGAAATATATTTGATTGCGCTGCAGGCTTGTCAAAATGTTTATAATTAGTGAATATTTATTAAAAAATTTTTTTTTTATTATCATTGTGTAAACTTCAGAAATCAATTAAAATTTAAGTCTTTATACTTTTTTTGTTTTTGTTACACTCTAACGCTAGATTTCTAATAACTTAGCTTTCTGAAAAAACGAACATTTTTGAAAAAAAAATTAATTTAAATAAGAAAAGGACCAATTTGAATGAGAAAAAAATTAATTTTAACGAAAGAATATTTATATTATAATATTATAGTACAATGTTTTCTTCATATAAATTAGATAACGAAAAGTTTGAGTTTTCTTTTATTATTAACCACTATATTATAGTGTTTAATAAAAAAAATAGTATGGATATGATATCATTCTATACTTAATTCATTATGTATAGACAGCGAGAATTGAAACAAATTAATTTATTAAATATTTATTAATTAAGATAGTGAAATATAATGCTAGATTAAATATTTCCATTTACTATAATAGATATAAACAACCCAATTGACCGCCATCACTATTATTAATTTATTAGTAAAGAGAAACTAATAAAAAAAAGACTAAAGGAAAGATAAATATAATGATAATAAAATATATTATTATAAATAATATAATCAATACATGTCTGAAGATATAATTATTGATTTACTATTATCTTTATGTAAAGAAGCTTTAAACTGTAAACCATCTGAATGTCCTGTGTCCTGTGTGGCCATCCTTAATGATAGTAATAATATAAATGATAATAATAATAGTAATAATAATAATAATATAAATGATAATAATAATAGTAATAATAATAAAATATTGGCTTCCGCTTATAATTTAACAAATAAATATAAAAGTTCATTAGCTCACGCTGAATTATTAGTAATTGATGAGTTATATAATAATTATAGTGATATTAATATGAATAATATAACTTTATATGTATCAAGTGAGCCTTGTATAATGTGTTGGGGTTTTTTAAGTCATTTAAATTTTAAAGGAGTTAAGTATTTGGTTAGGAATTATCGATTTGGGTGCGAATATTTATTTTATAATTGTATGAAGGAAGGTGAGATAGATTTTATGGAATGTATGGTTATGGGGAAAGAGAAGAAGGAGAAAAAGGATATAAATAGTAATGTTGTTTCCCTAATCCGTTCATCATCTAGTCCAGTCTTAACTTTAATTGATTCAACTGAACCGTCATTATCTGATGATTCAGGTAGAAATCCTCTACCTACCCACCTTTCTTCTCCATCCTCTCACTTATCATCATCTATTATCACACCTAATAATAAGGTATCATCTAAAACTGATATAGAAACCAACACACCAACCTTAAAATTACTTACTACATTTATCCCTAAAAATCAAACAACAACTACAGTTGATTCCCTTATTAACAAAAAAAATCTCACACAAATTCAAACCCATTCATTAATTAAAACAGAAATAATCAACTTATTAAAAGCATTTTATAGCCAAATAAATTATAAAGCACCTGAGGGAATTCGAAAACTAAAAAAAAAATTTTCTAATAATGAAAATAATGAAAATAATGCAAGTAATGAAAATAATGTAAGTAATAAAAATAATTTAATTAATGAAAATAATTTAATTAATGAAAATAATGTAAGTAATGAAAATAATGTAAGTAATAAAAATAATGTAAGTAATAAAAATAGTGTAAGTAATGAAAATAAGTAAAGTTTTATTTAAATAACTAATTTCAATATATAAATTTCATTAGTAGTTATATATCCATTATTACAATTATTAGTTTCTATATTGCTAATATTATTATAAATATCAACGTTCTCATTAACTCTAATTAAAATATATTTTTTGCCTTTAATATTATATATTTGATTTAATTCTAATACTTTTGGGATATCTAATATTTTTATATTTAAAGGGGTTTGTAAAATTAACATGTAGGATCTTTTTTTATATTATATTATATATTAATATAGTATGGTAAATAATCTCTATCTGCAATAGCATATAATGACTGCGAAACTAAATCTTCTTTATTATTAGCTACGCTAGTGGGTAATATAACGACGGCGATGGTGTCGGGTGGGTGTGTGAACGCGATAGAAATATATTATTATATTATATATAAAATAAAATAAATATTTAAAAGCCACTTTAGTTTAGTGGTAAAACGTGACACTCGTAATGTCATGAGGGCAGTTCGATTCTGCCAAGTGGCTTTTTTTTAATTAATATATTTATTTATTATTATATTATAAATATTATAGGAAAAGCGTATAATAATATACTATAAATGAAACTAAATTATAATTAATATTTTTTTCATTATCTATTTTTTTAAATATATAATTATATAATTTTTTTATTTAAAAGATATTACTTATATTTATAAGTTATATATATATTTGTTATTAAAAAAGTTTTTTTTTTATTTGATTAATTTTTATTTTAATTATAATTGATAATTTAATTAAAAAATTAAAAAAATATTATGCTTATGATTATAAATTAAACACGCTTAATTAAGAAATTAAGTTATTAATCTTTATTTTTATGATATATAGTAAATATATGTTGATGAAGGAATAGATGAATGATGAAAAAAATATAGAATTTATTATATGGAAGTTCTTATATTTTAAGATTACAATATATTTCTGAATCTAATTTAATATATTAAACAAGTGATCAAACAAAGTACAAACGAATGAATGAACGAACGAACGAACAAACAAACAAATGAACAAATAAATAAAGCCTTTTTTCATAGCGAAAACACAAGAAAACAAAAAATTATATTAAATTGGCGGGTGTTGATAACATTTTAAAAAGCACTTGATATACAATAAACAAACATGTTTTGTTTCCTTGGATCCTTATGTACAACATATATTGTTTTTATAAATATCGGACTTTACATATAGAATAGTATATTCATTTTATACATGCTTTTTTAGACGAATAAATATTATGTCGGTTTATTCTTTCTTTAAGAAAAGTATTTTTTTTCTAACTTTTTTAATTGCAAAAAAAAAGAAAAAAAATTGTAAAAAAAACATTAAAGTTATAGTTATAAAGTATAAGATCGGAAAAGCTTAATAAAACGCAAGTTGCTCTAATTAAAGTGTTTTTTTTGTCACTTGTATGTAGCGTAATAATAATGACATCGTAATAATAATTCCCACTATAATCTGGTAATTTTATTAAGTAAAAATATTTTCTATTATAATTTTTATTAATGGCCTCGCGTAATAATAATGCCTATTTAAATTATAGTGAAAAATATGATTTATATTACACGTTTAATATAGGAATTATTATTACAGCAATTACCGCAATAATAATTCCTATATTAATTTTATATAGAAAAAGAAATTTTCTACTATAATTTAATTAGTCATTTTTATTACGCGAGGCTCTTAATAAAAATTATAATAGAAAATATTTTTACTTAATAAAATTACCAGATTATAGTGGGAATTATTATTACGATGTCATTATTATTACGCTACACATAATAGTTTGTATCGTATATATATTATATTGTTGCTTTAAACCCAGATAGAAAAACCAATATAAAACCATATTTACTTACAAACTAGCATTAATACAAACTTGAGAAAGCAATAAATAAATTTGACGAGAAAGATTTTTTTTTAAAAAACCTAAGACAAACTACATATGATATTTTATTAAAAGCATTTAGTTATCGAATAGTCTATTATATAAGATTTGATTAAATCGATTATAAAAATATTTGGGATTTTAATATAATTTTACCGTGTGAAATAACGAAAAATAAAAAATATGAAAAGTTTACAAACGAAAAAAAAGAAAACAATAAGAAATATTTTATAATGTGAAAGTTTCATTTTTGACTAAAGACAATTTAGTAATAAATAAATCATTGATATATTTTCTTTTACGCTTTCGAACACAAATAAAAAGTTTCTAAATCAAATGTATTGTAATTTTTAAAGCGCTAAACTCTACATTAGTATATCAGAACGTTGACAATATAATCAAAGAGTATAAAAAACAAAATAAATTTTAAAGAGCTGATATTTGATCAATAAGTTACATTATCAGATACTGTTCGAAAACCAAAAGTTTTTATGAAAATACCCTACATATTACTCATATAAATCGGTTGTTTCATAACCGGGCCATCACAATTTTAAACGCAATTTTGATGTTAACTTTTATTTTTCTTGATAAAACATTAGTGATTGAAAATGTCGAAAAAAAAATTATCTAAATAATTTAAACAGATACTGAAACCTGTATTAATCTGTTAGAGGCTCTGTATATAAACCGCTAGTTATTATTCTGAGAACATTAAACTAATAAAATAAATATCAGTAAAGTTCAAGAATTCTATCTACACAATAAAAATATAAAGAAATGTCGGCAAAAGTTCACTTGGGGGGGGGGGGGGGGGGAAAAAAAAAAATTTTTTTTAAAAAAAAATTAAAAAAAGTTTTTTTTTTTTTGGGGCTAAAAACGAATTT
>SBJP01000166.1:0-24082 GCA_014805705.1 Cucumispora dikerogammari | reverse complement strand
CCTCTTTAAAGAAATAACTATATTAAATAAATAAAAAAAAAGAGCCTCTACCCGGTATCGAGCAGCTCTTCTATAGATTACTACTATATAAGATAACAGCTCAGCTACGTGGCTATACTGTTACTATATATAATCTACAAATAACGAAACGAACGAACGAAACGAAACGAAACGAACGCACGAACGAACGAACGAAACGAAACGAAACGAACGAAACGAAACGAAACGAAACGAACAAAACGTTTAAAACGAACGAACGAAACGAAACGAAACGAAACGAAAAAATAAATATTAGTAAAGTTATAATAAAAATACTATAATAAAATTATAGTGGGGGGAGGTTTTTGGCGAGGGGGAGGTTTTTGGCGTGTGACAATTATTTTAAACTTAAAAATATTATCTATAAAATTTAAACCTTAAACTTAAGTCTTATTTATTCAGAGCTAAAAATCGCGAACTGAAAATTCTTGTTTTAAAATGTTCTCTTTTTAAAAATCAATTAAATATTCATTTTTTCAAAAAAAAATGTCTGTATTTTTCAGATCTATGTATTTATTCGCTTTTTGAAAACCATATAATCACTTTGTTTTTTTAAGTATATATAACAAACTTGTTTTTCTTTAGTCTATGTAACTGTTTTTTCTTTTTTAATGCCAAACAATTTTATTTGTTTTTTGGGTTCAAGATTTAATCGTTTATTTTAGTTAAAAACCCAGGTTCGCTTTAAGGTTCAAATAATTTCGACGGTCATAAGAAGTTTTAATGAAAGATAAAAACGTTTACAAAAAAGATTAAAACGAATAACCGCAGACTACAGGTTTGGAACGACAACTCAATACGATAAAGTTTAAAACGAGCAGTCCGCAGGCGTTGTATACTACATATCTTTTATTAGTCTCGATTTAATTATTTAACTTTACGTTTATTTATAACGATTGTTTTACTAAACATTATATTTTAAAAGATTGAGTATTGTAACTACACTTTCGACTTATGTGAGCGTTTACGTTTTTTCTTAATTTTGATAAACGCTGTATTGTTTCGCGTTATTTCTATTCTTCTTATTAGTATGACCCACAGCTGCCTTATGTAATAAAATATATCTTAAGTATCATTTCTGTCGAAGTTACTGTGTGATTTCACGTTATAGAATGGCTTCGAAAAAGCTTATTATAGACCATATATGTACAAAGACTTTTTATTATTTCTACAATGAGAAACATGTGCCCATATTTTTTTTTACAGTTTTTGTTTGTGAAAACATATATGCCTCATATTTTTTTTTAACTTATAGTTACAGAAACGAAAAAAAAGAATCAAAAATTGGAGTAATTCGTAACTTTGAATTTAAAAACATTTAAACCTGAAAATAAAAAATAAAACTGTTGCAATACAAAAATAATTTTTCAGTGATTTCTTTTTCAAAATAGAATCAAAAATCGACTTAATTCAAAAAAAACAAAAGCCAAATACTTCAAAAAATATAATCAAAGCGCATTTTTAATTTCAAAAATGAAATAAAAAAAGATAGTTTACAAAAACATTTAATTAAAAAAAAACAAAAAATAATGTTCTTATAGTAATGGTTTATAAATCATCCGTTTAACTTTTATATACTTATATCATTTTTATTCTACTTTTTCAATTAAAATTATTAGAGTTCCTATTTTTTTTTAAAATGATATCTTTTGAATTTATCTTTAGAAATAAATATTTTTAGTTTTTATTTTTTACATTAATTGGTCTTTAACTCTATTATTAAAATTAAGTCGTTTTTTGGTTCTTTTTTTTGAATTAATTGTTATAGGTTTTAATTTCTTAACTGCCCCTTTTTTTTTAAAAAAAGAAGATAGACATATCACATTTTTTTAGCAATTTTATTATATATCATATATATCTCATATTCTTTTTTATTATTTTTATAGTGTGCTTATATGTTTTATCAATATCGTAAAAGTTAATAAATAAAATACCTATCCATGTCCCGGACGTTAACTTAGTGAAGTAACTTTTTTTCGATGTTTCGCTACATTTTATTAAAGTTTTTTATTTCATATCTTACTTAAATCGAATGAGACGAAGCTTTTCTTATTTTAGGAAGTAACGAACAAAACGTTTAAGTTAAACTGCTTTCATTTTTGTAGCAGAGAAAAGGTTTTAATTAAACCTGTGTAGTTTTTTATAAAATATAGTCAATTTATATTCGAATGACGGTGTAAAAGAAGACAGTTTGAGACAATGTTTTGCTTAGGTATCGAAACGGTCTTTTAAATAGAGTAAAAAGATTATGTTTTTAAGTGTGATCACGATAAATATTATGAAGTATAGTAAAACGCGAATAATTGTCTAAATATTTTATTTAACTGAGTTTGTGTAAGTGGCTAAGATTTAAAAACGTCTTTTTTATTTAATATAGCTTTTCTGTAAACCTGCTCGAGTTTTTGCGAGTTTCTTACTAAATTAATCTTAAAAAAGTTTTTTTTGTTGTATTTTTGTCTGATAGTTAATACACTGATGCTTATCATGTTCTGTGCAGCTTTATAGAGCAGTCACTTCTTTTCAAAACGACTTGAACCAGATGAATAACATTTTGTTTATATTTTTAATATTTTTTGATTGAAATAATCATGTTTTTTTTTGATAGAAATGAGTTCCCATACGACCACACAATATTTTTATTTAAAGAAAGACAAAAACTTATGTTTACGAAGATGGTTATATATAATAAACTGAATTCACCCTTTCACAGTTTTGTATTATAGTCAAAAAACCCTCTCTATTCTACTGGACTTTAAAGTTTTTCAAAAAAAAACCGCTGCTTCCGACCCCGGCTTAATTTATAACCTGTTATAATATGTACTAGAACAATAAAATCGAATAAACTTTTTTTATTTTTTAATATATTTTTTTCTATCAGTTCGTTCTTGAAAAAAATTTTTTTTTTATTAACTTTTAATATTATTTTTTTATCTGAGACAGTGAAAAGATAAATAAAAGCCCTATTCGAAAAAAGAACCGTACAGGTCAAGAAACGATATACATAAACTATAAGTCTTTGAAAATATATTTACATATCTATTTATATAATTTTATTATTTTGATATAAATTTTGGGTAGAGTTTGTTTTGCGCGGTGTGTGTATGTTATATTAGAAAAGAAAATTGTTTATTTTAAATGACTTGTTTGAAGATGATAAATACAAATTTCGTTCGAAGAATTTATTAAATAATTTTTTTTGATGATTTCAAAAATTTGAACGTCCCAGTCTATTGTTTTAGTTTTTATTTCAACACTTTGCCCTGAAACTTATTGTACTTCATCACTTATGACCACAAAAACTTCTCGTTTTGAGCGTTAAATGACATTTCAATGAAACCTATAAATTACCGCGAGTGTTTTATCTTTTTAAGCCAATATTAGATATTTAAATATATGCGTCAACATTGTTCGGCGTGTTTAAAGTTTATTTTCTTACATATATGATGATAATTTTCCCAGGGTTGATTATATTTTGAGTTGCGCGAGTTTCATAAAATTTTCTTTGATTTCCTTGGGTTTCTATCTAAACAAAAACATTTTTTATATGGCTGCCATTGAGTTTTTATCTTTTACTTAAACAAATTTCACTTTCACGATCTCATCAATACTTCCAAACATTTTTTCAAGCTGTTTAAGAAATTTTTTTTCAAAGCATCAGATATAATAATTATAGACAAATAGTCAACATCTATACGATGCATTATTTGTCTACTTTAAACTTGTTTACCATCGATCCTAAATAAACATAAATTTTTTTCATAAAAAAAGAGATTTTAAACAACAGAATAAGATCCTGCAGCAGCAATTTTTTTATTTTATTATAATATGTTTTTCAACAACTCTCTCGAAACCATAATCAGATTAATGCGAAGTCAAAGGCATTTTTATTGTGTACTTTTTACAATTAAAAAGATTGTTTAAAAAATTTTAATCAAGACAATATGAAATTACGGCGTTACGTTTTTTGATTTTATTTTGAAATGCTTGTATGTTTTAAATAAACTTTTTTTGATATAACTTTCTCGCCTCTGACCGAATCAAATTTTGTCAGTGTTTTTTAACATGATGCTGTTATGTTTATTTAATACCTCATCTTTTGTAAATAGAAGCTCTAATTTTATATTTGTCACTTTTTAATCTTTATTTAGTGAAGAGAAAATTGTTTTCGAAAAATAAAATCTTTCTTCAACTTACGTTTTTTTTTCGTTTTATTATTCAATTGTATTTTTTTATGTAAGACTTCTTTCTAAAAAAAATGAAAAACTGCTTTTTTATTTTTGATAAAAACGATTGGAAAACCAATTAAAAAAAATCGGCGCATAACTAACTTCTTAGAATAATTGAAAATTATGTATTATCCAAATAGAGAACGTGACTCCAAGACACAATCTGTGATAATAATCTTCGTTTTGTGTATTCACAACTCGGCGTAAGATAAAATTGAAAAAAATCAAATCAGAAACTAATATTTTTCACAAGCCAACCTGAACGCAAAAATTATTGACCCTACACACTTATAGCGCGTTTATAATATTGACAAAAAAGCTTTATCTTGTTAACTTAAGGCTTCTGATAACAGATTCTTCGACTACTATAAAAAAATTAAAACTTTTAAACTACAACACAATTGAGTAAAGCCTAAATATAAAATATAAAAAACGAGGTTCAGTAAACGAGACGTTAAAAACGAAAAATAATTAAAGTGAATTTTTTATCTTTTTTATCAAATTTTACACAAACGACTCTCTATGACAATCTTGTTTGTCTTGCCAAAGACTGTTTTGCGTTACGCGGGTTTTATTATATTGTTGACAGGAAGAAGTTTAACGTAAAAAGTGCTATCCGTTAGTGGTTTGATTTCGTATCTAAATAGTATGTTGTTTTTTATGTTCATAAAGACAGTAACATCACAGTTTTTTTAAATAGAAAACCACTGACCAAAGGTGTTTCAAAAAAAAGATAATTATTTAATTTTTTTGAAACCGTGTGGTTAGTTCGTTTTCAAAAATAGAGCGAGTTTTTTACCAAGTTTTTCGAAATACGAAACATAATTTGCTGGCTTTTTCTCCAAATAGCTATGGTTAGTTATATTTCGTTTAAATGCAACGTGTTACCCTGATGTTTTTTTCTAGTTTTTATTTCAAAACAGCATTGTCTTTATTTTTTGCTTCTTCTATTACTTTTAATAAGTTTTGTAAAACACGTTACTCAAGTTCATTTTCTAAGAGTTTTATATCTTTGTCATTTGAAAAGTTTTTTTTAACGAAGGATGTTTAATAATGTTTTTGTTCAATTTGATTGCTTAAATGAAATTAAACTGTCAATCTATTTTTTCATTGAGTCTTAATAAATTTTATCAAAAAAAGTTTTGTTTGCGAAATTTTGATGGCTGATCCGTTCATTCAAAAACAATTTTGGTAATGAAATTTTTTTTAAATAAGTAAAGTAGTAAGTATCATATTTGATAGATTTTTTAGAAGAAAAAAAACAAATTATTATTTGATTCAAAAATGTTTTAAAAAAGTAGCAAGCAGAAAAAAACTTTACAAAACAAAATTAAACTATTTTTTCATGTCGATATAATAAAATTTGTTTTCAGGTTCTCTCGCTTTGTACATATAACTCGATGATATCGGTGTTAACAACCCCTAAATACATTAAACAATAAAAAATTGTGAAACTAAACAAACCTTTGGTTTTAAACAACACGTAAAGCCTTTTTTAGAATAAAAGAAAAAATATCAAAGAAAAAAACATCTTCATTTAAATAATGTCCCCTCAAGCCTATGCAAGAAAATAACCATTTCATCTCTCCGTTTCATTACCGACTCGGATTCTTGGAAAGTAGAGCATACTTTAATAACAACATCAAAAACAGTTACCGCATCGGATATTTCTAGATTTGTTACTTTGAAATCTGTTTTAAACTTGGTTCTGTTATCTGAGAGATAGGATTTTATTCTCTTCTTATAGTCGGGTATCGTCTTTAGCAAACTTGTAGGAATTTGTCTTCGAAGATTGAAGATTACATACTCAACATTTCTGAAGTTTTTAATGTCTCTTTTTATAAGTGAGACATTTGGAAGTGTCAACACCTCGCCGTGTCGTTCAACATCTGTATATAAAATACCTATGCTTTTTACCGTATATGTTGTGTCATTAATTTCTATTTTGTCATTTATATCAAAAGGGTGCACAAGAAAAATGTATATAATTGAATTTATAACTTCTGTAAGTAAACCAGATGTAATATAAAGTGAACATATAATTATTAAGCAAAGAATATAAAAGCTTTTGTTATGGGTTGATGTTCCATAAAGTAGTAACACACACAAGAAAAACATAACCAATGCTATCGTGATTAATGTACCTAATTTATTCAGCCCTTTAGTATTTTCTTCTAATGATTTTTTTAAAGTTTGGCGTTCTTGAAAAATGCTCACATAAATTTCTACAAATTCGTCTTGGTCGATTTGCCCATTTTTATTTATATCAAACAGCTCAAAAAGAGAATTGCCTTCTTGTTCTCCGTAAATTGAAGTGAAATCACCGATAAGTATCGTTTCATTTTGTCCTTTTGTTATACAATCAAACATATGTCTTGCCCAAGTTGAAATTTCGGAAGGAGAATCTTGTCGAGTATATTTATTTAACTTGTGAATAGTGCTTGTTAACCTGTCATTTTCTAATACTCTTTTTTTGAGAAACTTGTATTGAATCCTGTAGTTAATGTATTTTAGTATCACTGTCCTTATGGTGATTATTAAAAATATAGGAGACAAAATAGTACACGCGATAACTCCGTAGCTATATAGCGTATTATACACTTCTTTTTCTATTGGATTTAGATTATCAAGACCAGTCGTTATAAACATTATATAAGGGAACGTCCTATTAATAATATAAACACATATATAGAGACCGAGTGAAGCGGATATCAATTTTCGAGTAGATTTTAAGACTAAATATTCAATTCCCCATGTTGGTGCTTTTGATAAAATAAATGTAAGTACTGTTGTGAGCAAGTATGAGCAAATAAAATAGCTAGCCACTTCAAGTAAAACAGAAAATACACGAAATATTGGAAGTTTTGGCCCCCAAGAACGAATAATAACTGAAGAAAAAAACGAAAACATGAGTATTATTAATGAAATTAGGATTGTTTTGCGCAAATTGTCTTTCGCTTCATAGAATACATTTTCTTCGCCTGAAAAGTTAATGTCTATGGTTTTTGTCATATCCTTTTTTGATTTATCTATGTTCGAATGTCTTTCTAAAAGAGCAGGTTTTTGGTCAAGATGATACATGGGATCAAAATATATTTATTTAATATATAAAAAACATTAGGCAGCTTTTTAAGGAAAAATCACCTTTTCGTTATAACCCGAAATGGAACATAATTTACCGCTTAAGTTTTTGCAGCCAATTGCTACAGAAGAACCTGTTTTATTTAATATACTTAATTGTAGAAAAGCACCTCTCCAGATTATGTGTTTTTATGATAAAAACGTGATAGCTCTGAGTAACAAATCCATATTGTGATTTGTCAAAAATATTTATAGGTTTAAATACCTTTCATTTTTGGATTTTTAATTTTACATCTGACAATATCGTCTATAGAATTATGCTCAAATTCCAGAATATTGTGACGAAAAAATACATTCTTTTATGTAACACACCAAACAAAGTTTTCAACTTTCACGTAAAGTCTCGTTTCAACGATAAAAAACACAAATATATTTTAAAATGCATTTTTTATAAAAATCACATTATTTACGTTAATTAGCTGAGTTCCGTGTTTTTTGATTTAACGGAAACTACTACGATTTGTCGTAGTTATAATTAAAACAATTTCGTTTTCGTAAATAAAAATAAAACATCAGCTATAGTGTAAGCATCAATTACCTGATAAATCAAATAAATATCAGACGTGATGAAAGTATCTATTTTCTAGATAATATCAGAACAGCATCAGATAAAAAGATTATGGGCTATAAAAAACATCGAAGCGAAAACCGCGAAAGACAGTTTTTCACACACAACAAAAATAATTAAGACAACTAATTTGGGAATTCACATCACATAATTAGTATCAAACACATCAACCCCTCTTATGATAAAGATCACAGAGTTCCAATTTGATTTTTAAGATTCAATCAAAGAAAACACAATAAAGAAAATAAAACAATAATGCTTTAATTTGTCCCAAATGAGATGTAAGAAAAAACTTTGATTTAAAAAAACAGCTATGAACAATACAAATCACAATCACTAAAGATCTTGATTTCACCTATAAATTCAGAAAGAAGAATCACCCGACATGTTATTCTTGTTAACAATGTTAAAAACTTATCTAACTCAAGCCACAAATACAGCAACACAGGTACCCTTATCAAACCCGACAGCACAAGATGCAGGAAACATGTCAATTGCGAGAATGACTAACAGCGCCTTACAAAAGGTTATTCAACCAACCATTCATGATCCTAAAGTAAAGGAAATGTTGTCACACGGCATAAGTCCTGAATGTATAAACCGCGTCCAGGAAACCAATATGCAACAACTAAGACAAGTGGAAGTACAAAAATGTATGCAAGAGAAAAAACAAAAGACACAGAAAATAGTGGAAGCCCTTGAAAAGAGATCTTCTGCGAGTAATAAATGTATACAAAAACTAAGCGTAAATGCTATGGAGTGTGATATTTATACTTCAGTAGACAGTCTTTTAAAAGAGCCGTATTATAAAATGTCTGTCTTTGGAAACATGTATATAATTGAAGCAGACGAGAAGCCAATCAGTTTAGCTCTTTTTGAACACATAAAGTATGATATTGAAGTCGAAAAGAAAGATGAATCATCTCTTATTGACACACCAGATGCCGAGTATATTTTCAATAAACCTGGTATTCTCATTGCAAACCATGGAAGTGTAAGCATTGACGAACAACAAGATAAGTGTAAAGATTGTTTTGATCAACTTGAGCAAACATTGGTTGACGGAGGGAATGTTTGTGGCGGGTGTGATGTTGAAGGTAATGTCTATAAATCATTGAAAGGAAACTATAATTATCATGTGAAGTCTTCAAATGGAGATGATATAAAATCTTCTAAATAGAATTTTGCGAAGTCGTTAAATGATGTTTCTAATAAATATATTTGACGTTTAAGTGTTTTGGTTTTTATAAGTTTTGTTTAATTAACGCTTTTTTAAGTAACAGCAGCAAAAAATATTTAATTTATTTGTGATCAAATTACAATTAATATATTAAAATATTTTAACCAAAAATATGCTTAAAAAAAAAATATATTAAAAATATTACCATGACAGCAATTAAGAAGAAAACAACCAAAAAGAATGACACCGACGAAATTATTGAACAACAACCAGCAGAGATACTCACCAACGAAAACACCACGCCCACAGAAGAGAAACCGGAAAAAAAGAGCAAGTCCGTCGAAAAAAACAGTAAACCTTCGGAAAAAACAACTGTAGAAAAATCAGAAGAAAAAAAGGAAGATGTTTTAAATAAATCGGAAAAAACAACTGTAGAAAAATCAGAAGATGTTTTAAATAAATCGGAAACATCTGCCAAAGACTCTTCTGCGCCGTCAGATGCTGAGGGTGATTCTAAAGTTGAAGACTCGTTAAATAAAAACACAGATGCCTGGGGAGATGTAAGTGATCATGAACCCGCACAAAAGAGAGTTAAATATGAAGACAGAGGGTATGGGGACAGAAGAGGAGATGCGCAAAGGCATGACTATCGAAGAGAAGGCTATTCAAGAGCTGGAGAGGGACGAGACGGGTATTCTAGAGATGGAAAGGAGAGGGAGTACAGTGGTTACAGGAAAGATACCGGTTATGTCCCAAGAGATTCGGGATATAATCCAAGAGGTTCTGGGTATGCTCCAAGAGATTCGGGATATGCTCCAAGAGACTCCGGTTATGCTCCAAGAGACTCCGGATATGCTCCAAGAGACTCCGGATATGCTCCAAGAGATTCGGGATATGCTCCAAGGGGCTCAGGATATACACCAAGAGACTCAGGATATACTCCAAGGGGCTCTGGGTATCCTCCAAGAGAGGGTGGTTTCCGACAGAAAAGAGAGTTCGAAGTTGTACCCCCATCGGCTGTTTTGGGATTCTTCGGAACAAGACAAGCTGAAGAATCTGATATTAAGGAATTTTTAGATGAAAACATTCCTAATATACCTTATGGAGATATAAAGAATATCCTGGATAGAAATACAGGTACTCCCAGGGGTTTTGCTTTCGTTTACTTTAATTCTATTGAAGACTCCACTAAAGCAAAAGAAGCACTTGAAGGAAAAACCATGAGAGGTAATACGATCAGAATTGATTATTCAAAACAGGATAACCGAAACAGAGAACGCTCTGAGGAACAAGTAATTAATTAAAAACAGTATTTCAACAAATCATAAATAATCAGAGTTTACTTTTTTTTTCAACAGTTCATAGACATACATTTATGCTGCTAATTTATTAGCGGCGTTAGTTGCATATTTAAGACATATTAAATCTTTTATAATTTTATTAGATCATAATATAGGTGTTCGTTAACCAAATGTATTTTATTACTAAAATCTTTTCTCAATCTCAATATACTACACGAGAGGGAAAAAAATATTTACTGAATTAAGATATAACACTCTCTGTTTTCTATTTGAAGACAAATGTTTGTCATTATATCACTTACTCTGGTTTTGTTTAAATACTAGAGCATTATATTTAAAATATAAGAACCGGCTAATAACACAATGAGAATATTTTCTTCTCCTTATTTTTACCTTTTAATCTAAGAACTTGTGTATAAGTAGTTAATGATGACACACAAATACTTCTTTATATTAAAAAATCTTCGATACATTAGTCTATATAATTATGTGTCATGTTTATTAATATCAAACGGGAAAATTTTTTTTTAAGTTAAATGTTTAAAAACGCGCAATCGACTAAACTTCAGCTTCATATTTCTACGTATAACTTCTCCGGGTAAATATATATATAAATAGTTTTTTATATTTAAGTTTTTATAGTCGTGCACCAACGAGTTTTCTCTCTTACATCGCAAAATTCCACTT
Organism: Cucumispora dikerogammari; assembly: GCA_014805705.1. Lineage (NCBI taxonomy): Eukaryota > Fungi > Microsporidia > Cucumispora > Cucumispora dikerogammari. The sequence continues at coordinate 12,940 of SBJP01000166.1, read as the reverse complement.
TCACGTTTGGTTCTGTCTACATTTAATCTTATAAACAGCAACATAAAAGTTTTAAAAACACAAAGTTGAAACAGACAACCAGTATAATCGAATTATTTCTTCGCACTATAATATATCGTTTTGTTGAAGCGTGTATTGTATTAAAAATTTGATTATAATTTTAAATATTTTTTTACTTTTCTTATTCTTAGTATATTTAATTATTAATCATTTTAGTTTTTTGAAATATATAAAACAATATTGCTTTCACATTAGTTTTGTTTGATAAGTTTCAAACACATTCTTTAATCGAGAAACTAAAATAAACGCCAAGATCTTTTTTTCATATTTTATTTTATACTTTTACTTTTCGGTTTGTTTTATAAAAAACTGCGTAAATTTACATTTAAAAAAGCAGTATTGTGTTTTATATGAAAACTTTTACTATTTAAAAAATATTTTCACATTTCATAATATTAATAGAGGAAGACTTTTCTAAATTTTTCAAAAACAGTGACTTTATTTCGTTTAGACACACCAGGTTTTCTTTATAAACATAACCAAGATTTTTATCTATTAAAAATTACATTAATAAACAGAAATTTAAACATTGTTTCTGTTGATAGAGTGTGTTGCCTTTAGAAAGTTCCTAAAACTCTTTACTTTTAAGTTAAAATCTTGTTATTTAGTAAAGCTCTTGATAAATAAAGTATGTAAAATTTTTTACAAAATTTTATTTAATCAAAAAGAAAAATTTTTTTTTGACACTTAATTATTTTATTTATTGACATTTAATTATTTTATTTATTGACATTTAATTATTTTATTTATTGTACTGAGCAGCCTAAGTACAATCTACAGATATTTTACTGTTTGTTTTCTTTGAGAAATAAGCGAAAAATATTAAAAGACTTCTTGTTGTTTTCTCTGAATGCATTTAATTACAAGTATTCTTTTTTTTATGATTATTTTTTTCTAATTCCAATTAGTCGACTAACACTAAATAAAAACTAATATGTTAATTTAAATTCATTGGTTTATATATAGGTTTCTTTTTAACCCTAGCACAGTTTGAACAAAAAAAAGAAAAAAAACAACTAGAATTAAATGATAAGTCTTAAACAGTGACTTATGTAAGGCTAGGGGATTCGAGACAAAGCTTGTCATTAATCAAAGTTGATGAAAAAAGACGTCTTTATTACTTTAACGATAGATATTATCTAGATTATTTTTTATAATTTTAACTTTAGTTTCACATAAGTAAAAATTTACCAATATTGTATGCCGAGCGAGAGAAAAAAGCTTTTTTTAAGCGTAATTTTATTTTAAACATATATAAAACACTGATCGAAAGACGCGGAGTGATTAATTTAAAGTTTTTTAAGCAGATTTTAGAAACTACATTAAGCTGATGTATTAAATCTTTTTTTTAAAAAACCACGATCTGTGTTTTAAGGGCATCGAATTAATTACTTTATTTTAAAAAAGTTGCTTTCACAAGGCCCCATTTCAAATATGAATTTAAATCTACAATAGACATAGCGTTCAATCTTTAAGAATACGGGCTTGTGACAATATGTACACGATTCGTGATAATTTGTTTTATGAAAACATATTCTGAGATATAATACATAACTATGTAGCGTTTTATTTTTTATTTTAAGGTTCCGATCATTATCAATAAATTAAAAGATAAAAATAAGACAGAAGCGTACTGGATTATATGTATGTAAATAGTAACTAAAGTATATTTGTTTATATGTGAATATTTATATATTTATAACTTTAAGTTGATTTATTGTTTAAGCAGAAAAAGAGCAACATGATGTGGGTGAAGTAACTGTACGGGATTCTACGCAAAACGATTATTATTCATAACTAAGAAACGAGGTTTTTTTATTGGTTTGTGAAATAAAGCCCCTTTTTTACTAAAAATCTTCGTTTTTTCATTTCGACAAAGTGTATTTTTTTGACGTAGCAAATATTTTTATTTCTATAATACAAATATGTCTTTTCGTTTGGACTAAAGTTTAGATGGGAAATATAAAATACTCTAGTTAATATAAAATACAAACTTAGTTTTAATTGAAACATTCGCTCTTGTAATGTTTCCGTACCATCTTATACTTTCTGGTACAAATCTTTGTGATATAATACAAGTTTTTTGCTTCAACTTCAATTTGCAATTGGTATATATGTGAGTACACGTTTCTTTTCTATTCTTATATATTAGACGTGTCTGTCTTTCTGGAAAAACGAATAAAACATACTCGAATGTAAATTAACTTATATGGCTTTTGACAAAGATTTTCAATAAAAAGTTGTCTTTTACTAAATATTATAGAACAGGGAATGCCAACACCAAAATATGCAAGCCCTTACGGGTATTCCGACGATTTTCTGTGGTCGATATAACATATATTTGCTAAAAAACAGACAATTTTCCCTTGACATGATTCCTTATATATAAACCCTGGACCAAGAAAATAATAAGACTGTTAAATTAATTAATGATTAAATTTTTCGATCTTTTACGGCTTTAAACGTCGGGCCCTGGATAATTTTTCATGGTCTCTTTAAATTTCAATGGCCTCCTTTTGAGCTCTTGGGCTTTCTCGTTGGCGTTCTTTGTTATAGAATAAAAAGTGGTTGATAAGTAGTTTGAGCAAAAAATAATATAGTGAACTAAAAAACATATTTTCGGCAATAAGTAAAAAGAAAGTATTTAGTTTATAAAAATGTAAAAAAAAATAAACAGACATTTCAGACTGTTGAAACTTATAAAACAAAAAAATCTTATCAGCGAAACTAAAGAAATATAAATGTTAAATGAAGCGATTTTTATTTGGATTTCCTTCTTCGTATTCTATATATTCAAATATAACCCCCCTCATTGTTTTAAAACATTAATTGTTTGAGGCCTGATGTTGTTTTCTTTCTGAAATTGTTTTACGTAACTAAACAATAGCTATAACTCAATGTAGAACTGCTTCAAAACATAAAAGAATTCAAAAATTTGATTAGTGAAGCAGTTGAAATTTATGATGAATTAGAGTTAAAATATAAAACCTAAATGCTTTGTGAATATCATAAATTAAACGACGCTTATTTTTTTATAACATTCCGGCGAAATAAAATAGAAAGTTTCACAGTTAGTTGACGCAAAGAAAGATTTTTTGCTTAAAAGGAGAGTTTTCTCATATCGTGGTTAGCATCTTTACTAACTATAACTGTTGAGCTGACAGCCTAAAACACTTGTGGTGTGTTAAATTTTTTTTCGCAGTGTTCGCCCCACTCGTGTAAAGAGAGATATTTTGTTGTAAATTAGATTTTTTTGCTTCTTTATTTTTATTTGTCAGTGCTTTATTCTAAAACGTCTTTTTTTTTTAATGTGCAATTAAAAGTGTTTGAATCAAAATATAACTTATCTATGTCAATTGAACAACGCAATTGGTGACATAACAAGTAAAAACTCTCTATATAACAATTGGTTTTCATGTTAACTAAAGTTCTCGTTGATTAATCTAAGAAATATTAAATTTAGTTAATATCGTTTATTTTGTTAGAAGACAAATTTAAATATTTTTAGAGCTGGATTTTGTCTATGAAGCGACTTTTCTATATCTAAGTCGATCTTGGGCGCTTTTTCACGAATTTTTTTATATAAAATAAATATTCATATTTTTAATAAAAACTTATAAAGCACCTGGCTGTTTACATTACATGTAATTTATACTTTTGTAATACGTTTCACATTTGTTGTCAGTTATTGTAAGAAAAACACACTTGAAAAACAGTTTATTCATAAACCATTATTTCTTTTAGAAAGTTAGCGCACAAATGAGCTTGTTCACTATCCTTGTCGTGTGTTTTTTACAATAAGAAAGAACAAACGGTTTATTATTATTGGCATAAAAACACCACACGCGAACTGAAGAATAAAAACAAAATATATTAGAATCTTCTATGAGTTCACAACACATCTCCCTGTAAAGAACACCTTTTATATTATCTATCGAATCTTTAAACTTGTCGGATATAGCAGGCTTAATTTTTGATAAGAAGTAATTAAAAAAAGATATCTGTTTTTCAACATCTCGATATTATTAACGCAGCTTTGTTTCTTTAAGATGTTTTTTATGAAGGACTTATCGTTTGAACAGGTTATGATATTTTCTTTTTCGATAAATACGGAAAGATGCAAGTATATAATTTAACCAATAGAAAGATATATCATACCAACTAAGAAATATTTAAATCATGTCGTTAGTATTGTGTTTTCTATAATACTATATTGTATATTATCAGTTTTATCTTTTAAGGTTCATTTTACAATATTAATTTTTTTTCGGAATTACAAAACACAATTGCGTTTTTTTCTCTTCCTTAATTCAAAGTGCTTATTAAAATTATGATAACTTTGCTTCTATATTGTTTAAACTCATCGTATATTTTAATTATATTTTTTATACGATAATTAATGACAGCAAGTTTTATTTTTTCTACAAAATTTAATTATTTAGCTGGGGCGTGTTCTTATGTTTATAAAAGATAAACAGTTTATGGTAAATAACTTTCTTTTTAATTTGCTTTCTCTGTTAAAAAAGAGTTATAAACTATTAAACAGACAGTGTTTTTTCACAAATATAGACGAAAATACAAAAAGTTTGTGTAATTGTGTATTATATTTTAAAGACAAAAATACACAATTTATATATAATAACCTTCAATCAGAAAAAACTTTTCTTTGTTTAGCATAAACATATTATCTCTTTGGTATATCGAACACTTTACTTCACTAAACTGCTTTAATGCGCAATTAATTCTCGAAAACCACTAAAAAATAAGATGTTTTTAAAGCAATTTTTTAGTTTGAATTAAAAAAACTAGTTATTATTGTAGCTGGTATTTTATTGTACAAAAAATGTATGATATTGCGAACGAAAAAAATAAAAAATAAAAACAGTTTCAATTAAAAACACAAGCATTAATGAAATCATGAACATTATCTTAATCATATAGTCTTTTATATTGTTTTACAAGAGTATGCACGCCCTAATATGTATTTCTTTTTTTTTTAATAACAAAAAATTTTTTGTAATTTAAACAGTAGGCTGTCGTTAAAACAAGAATCACAACTTAGAATATTTTTGAATCCAAAAAAAAGTGTTTGCGGCTTTTCAAAAAAATTAGTTTTACAGTTTTAACATTTTGTTCAGCAGCTAAATATTTTATTTCGTATATTCTACTACTAAAATTATATCTTTTAGCTGGGCCACTGGCTTTTGACAAAGCAAGCTCATTTAATTTTTATGTATCAGTTACGTGATATTTTTGATTATCGTTATATGGTTTCTCTTACATAATATTGTTTTGTGTTTTTTTTAAAACAAGTAACAATGCTAATATCAGCCGTTATTTTTAATATAGCCAAATTTATAAGGTTTAATTTAGTATATATTGTTAAATTTGTTTAGAATTTTTGTATATCTGTATCTTCATCATAGGTGTCTTTAATTATAAGAGTGCTGTTTAGTTTTGTAATGTAGAGGCTTTTGAATGTTTAAATTATTTCAGAGCCTAATGTCAGCAAAACATGAGATTTCCAGCTGAAATATAGTACTTGTACATACAATTATTCGGTGTCCACTGGATGATTTAGAAGAGAGAGTTATGTAAAAAAAACTGTCGGTTTTAATCAGAAAATTCTTATCTAAAACATATAACTAGTTTTTAAATAAATACGAATTTAACCAACTACGTTTATTGTCTCTGTTTTTCAAGCTTTAAACAACTAAATTTTTGCTTTTAACTCTTCGCACGTTCCTGGGTTTTTCTATAATCAATAGTTCTGACTTTTTTTTCTTTTAAGAACACGCAAAACAATACAATATGGTTAGCTTTTTTGAGAATTTACTTGAAACACTATTAATATTAGGAAGCAATATTGCTTTTCTTAAAACCTGACAACAGAAGAGAGTCGTTTCATAGCGAGAAAAAACTTTTTTTGTTCATAACTGTTCAAAAACTTACAAAAGAATTCAGAGAAGTTTTTTAAGTCTTCTCAGAGTCACTGACTCTTCTTCTTCGCATATTTTATTTGTTTTAAGTTTGTTACTCTACATGTTTTTTCTTAGTAAGCGTACTAGGTGTTGTACATTTTTAGTTTGAAAAAACATCGTTTTTTAAGGTAACAACAATCTTTATGTTTTTTTTTAAAATTTCTTTGTTTTATTTTATTTTGTTAACGTTCCGTGTAGTTCATATAAAATTATTATTTAATATTCGGTTTCTACAAGTTTTTTTTGATTATAAAAAATTCTTAGTGTTTTGTTGTCTTTTTTCTGTCAGATCTTTTATATTTGTATTTTATATCTTTTATAAAAAGACATTGTTTGCTGAATGTAATATGTAAAACTTATTAGCTATTTCGCAGTGTGTGTGTTTTTTGTATTTGTTTTGATATATTAAAATCTTCAGAAATAAATTAAATAAACCGTTTTTTTCTGCTTTAATAAAAACTGTTTCTTTCATAATTATCTTTTTAACTCCCACACGCGCTACTTTCGTTTGTAGGTTAAATTAAAACGACACAGTATATATTAAAATAATCGCTTTTTTTTCACTTTTTTTGTAACCGAAGGTTAAAAAAGATCATTGAATTTTTTTATAGGGCGACATTTAAGAACTTCCTCTCTCCTCCCCTTTCTTTATGCATTTGTTCTGTTTAATGTTTGCAAAGTTTCTACACTTGTTTTTTGCAGTTTGTTTTTAAAGTCGAAGCATCTCCTCTTTTGTGAGAAGGCTAATATTGAAGTTATTATGTTAGAATCACATCTCTGTTATATTTTAAACTAAAAGAATGTGCTTTCAAGTTGAAAGACGTATAAGTACTCGTCTCTGCTTTTTTTAAGGCTGACTGTACTTTTGATTTACTCAATTTTTTTTCGAACGTATATCTTCGATAGGCCTGGGTATAAGCCTCAAAATCTAAAAAAATAAATAACTATAAATTGAATAAAAAAAGAAAACGTTTAAAGCAAGAGGAGTAGCTAACATTTTTGTCTGTTGGTGCCCGCTCGATTTCGATCTATCACATGAGTGCACTAGACATTGTTTTTTACATTTCGTCATGATACCACATAAACAAGGTTCTTTTTACTGAGGACTGCACTATGTATTTTCCGCGTCTACTATTATTTTCGGAGTTTCAGCTTACATTTCTTAGTATAGAATTTAAACTTGAATAATATATAAAACAGCACATTTAAGACACTCTTGTAAAAAAAAGGTCTTTATCTTCGATTTCAGGTGCGTTGTCTGTCTAATGTTTTTGTTTATTTCTCATATTTTCGGAACATAATCGAATCAAACATCAAAGTTTTTTTGAAAAAAGATTTATGAGGCAATTATAAGAACACGGATAGTGTTTTAACTAAGATATAATATTTAACACTTGAATTTACTTAATATAACACTGCAGAACACCTGGTTCTTTTTTTGAAAACCTTTTTAAATTTAAATGTTAAAAATAAACCAGCGCTCAAATTAAAACGATTTTCACGAGAATTATAATTGCGTTATATATAGAAGTTTCTTTAGTTTGTTAGTGTTTTTAAATGAAAAAAGTTTTTTAAATTTGCAATTAAAAAATATTTAACGTCGTAAAAATTTAAAAAGATATAAAGTTTTCTCGATTCTAAACAAAGAATTTCTGTTAAAAAACTATCTTTATAAGCTGATCAATTCGGAAAAATTTACTCAGACCCTGTTCTTGCTACTTCCTTATGTTTTGAAAAAATATATTTTTCCGAAATTTACAGAGCTAATACACTTATAGTCTATTCTATAATAGCTAACTCAAGAAAAGTAAAGGACATATAAGCAAAGTAGCCTTATGTATCGCTGTCGATTTTTTTCGTTTTTTCTAAAAAAGAGTTTATGAAATTTGTTTGTGATAGTATCTTCATTTGTTAATACAGTTTTAAACATATTCTGTTTTTTGTTTTTATAGACAAAAAATTTTATTTTGGCGGATTATTGACAAGTCTTGTGAATGCTGCTCTGTTGTGAAAATAATTTATCAAGTTAATAAGACTAATAAAAAATATATTATGTGCCAGAAACCTGTTGCAATAAAGAAAACAAAATCTTTTTTATATTAAAAAAAATATATCAATAAAAATATTTCTTTTTTGTTCGCTGGTTATACAAAAATATAATATAAAAACACATATGATGTTTATCGACTCGTGATATCAAACTAACACTAACATATTACAAAAACTTGCTGTTGACAAACATATTTTGTAAAATTTTTTTATTATTTTTTCAACAATGAGTTTTAAAGAAATGTATAGAAAAAATATATTTTTTAAAAACATACCACATGGCAACAATCCAACCCGCTGATGATCTTTCCTTCTTATCAGATTCTCAGTTACAAGAGCAAATAGACACTCTTAATTCCCCAAAAATCACAATTCTTAAACACAAGTCTGATTTACTTAAAATATATTTATTGCTAAAGAAAATATATGAATTAGAAAATAACGACTCTGAGAAAAAAAATAAAAATATATTGAAAACAATGAAATATACAGCTACGTTAATCGAGAAAATAAACAATTTATTGAATAAAATGGAGTATAAAGAAAAAACGTGTAAGTTTGAAGAGCAAACGAAAAATGAAATAATGAAAAACGACGGTTTTAATTTTATGAAAAGCCCAAAGGGAAATCCTAAAAAGACATATAGAGTAAAAATAGATAAATATGAGGGAAGTAAGGCTAAGAAACAGAAAGTAAAAATAGGCGAAGGCCAAAAGAACACCCGTGTTTTTAAATAAAATATGTCGCGTTTGTTTGATAAAATATAATTTTTTTAAAAGTAAAATAACTATTAAATTTCTTAAAAGATCATTTTTCGAAACCCACGGAAGAAGCAAATTTCACCCATGGAAGAAGAAGAAAATTTCGCGCACGAATTTGAAAAACTGACATTAATTCAGAAAAGAATTACAGAAATTGAAGCGCAAAAAAAAAGAGCAACTTTTTTAACAAATTTAAAGTACTTTAATTTAATAAAAGAAACATTAAAAGAACGAGACGAGTTGATTTCTCGCTTCAATAAAAACGGACAAAACCAATTCTGGCATCAAGTCACTTTAAATTACAACAAATTTAATAAAATTTTTAACACAGACTTCCCTTTAATAGAAAAACTGACCGTTTCTTTAACAGAAAACTATGAATGTAAAATTCATATAAAACTGAATGAAAATCCGTTTGTAACCAATAAATATATTCATAAAAACAATAATTTGTTAACTGGGGAAAGTGAATCTACTCGGCTTGACTTTCTAGTTGACGCGTATCCGAAATTTTTTAAGTTTTTTACCGATGAATACGACGACTTAAGTTATTTTGAGATGTTTTTTGAAATGTATATAAATGCGATAGAGTATTTTAGAATGGGGTGACTATAAATAAATATTGTTCTTTTTATTTTATTAATATTTTATCTCCTTATGATATTTTAAGTCCTATTATTATTTTCCTTTATTAATATTTTATCTCCTTATGATATTTTAAATCCTATTATTATTTTCATATTTTTAATCGATAATTAACAGTTCTTAATAAATAAAGAGAATAAATAAAAAAAACCATGTCACTAAACAGCTACACTAAAAAATTAGATATAGAAGACTATTTTAATAATTTAAGTAGAAGTTTTTACGATGAAGTTGACTTAGAAGACTTTGATTTTGATGCAAAAAACAAAATATTTACTTATCCGTGTCCGTGTGGAGATTTATTCCAAATATCATTAGAGGAACTAGAAGAAGAAGAGATTATTGCGAGGTGTAGAAGCTGTACTTTAATCGTTAAGGTCATTTATAGTGCGGAAAATTTATATAAATATCTTTAAAATATTTGATAGACGGTAGTCTTTTTAGTGAAAAATATAAACAAAGCTTATTATATGCAAATTCAGCCATATTGTTTATTGAATAAATATCTTTAAAATATTTGATAGACGGTAGTCTTTTTAGTGAAAAATATAAACAAAGCTTATTATATGCAAATTCAGTCATATTGTTTATTGAATAAATATCTTTAAAATATTTGATAGACGGTAGTCTTTTTAGTGAAAAATATAAACAAAGCTTATTATATGCAAATTCAGCCATATTGTTTATTTAATGTGTTTTTTTTACAAAATACAATATTTTAATAAAACTTTTTCTCTATTATGCACGTAAAAACGCATTAATTGATGTCTGTGGATTTCGAAAAAAATCCAGAAGTGTGTATTTCACATATATCTTAAAAGGGAGATGTTGTTACATCTTATGTGTTAACTGTTGTTAACTGTTGCTGTTTTTTCTTTCAAGATATTATGAATTTTTTACAGTAAAAGACTTTATTATAAAAAAACGTATTTGTGTTTTTGCTTGTTTCTTTAGAATCTATGTTTGATATCCCAACTTAAATCTTTATTGAAAGACAGTTTCGTTGTATTTATTATTTTTAATATATTTCTTTTGGTTTGATTTAAGAAAGACAATCTTTTAAGCTCTTTTATAAAAATATGAAGTCAGTTTTCAAAAGAAAGTTTAAAAATTGATGTTTATCTGGTATTAGAACAGAAAGAACTTGTTTACCAAAGAAGCGTTTTCATGGCATTGGTTGACTTAAGCATAACAAGTTTTGATACTTGTCTAGTATTATATCACCCACCCTCATTATAATTTTTATTAAGAAAATTTCGACAATAAATTAATTAAGCGAAAACATTTAACTAAAAACAAGCCGAGAAGCAACCCTTTTTTGATTTTAATTACCAATTGATAACTGAGTAGTTGTTTTCCTTAAAACTGTTTCGTCGTTAAGCACAAAAATCTGCGTCCAAATACTTTTAGTCTTTTTTTTAAATTGAATATTTCTTTCAAAAAACCTAGAAGTATGTTCGTTTTAGTTCAATTTTGAGTACATAAACGACATTAATAAGTGTTTTTACGTCGTTTTAAAGAAACAAAGTAAAAAACTATTATATAAATTTTTAATTTTTACTGAAAAATTCTCGCTTAATTAAAATATACTAAAAGCTGTTTAATTAAGATTATAGTGTGTAACTTGCTTAATTAAAAATATAATAAAATTTGTTTAATAATAATTATAATAGATGAAAGGGATATAGACGAGTAATCTCTATTAAATACATCATAATTATAGTAAAAAAAATATAAAATCGACAGAAGTTTCAATATTTTTAAATATATAAAAAAAGATTATTGTGTAAGACACCTTTATTTCACGAGTTAAAATATCTTTTTATATTTCTATCTCTTTCATTAAAACAATGCTTGAACATCTTCAAACACAGAATATTTTTTTTTACCACTGTTTTCTTTGATTTTTCAACATATGCACGCAACTCGCTTATAGCGTTAGTTACGTCTTATCACTCAAGAATATATTTTTTAGTAGAAAATATATTAAGTCATGAACGTTAAAGATGAAGTTACAAAAAGTATACGAGTGGTTAAAAGATTGAAATTAAAGGGTATCTATACAACTATAATTTTTCGTTTTCGTTTTCATTTTCGTTCGTTTCGTTTCGTTCCGTTTCGTTTCGTTTCGTTTCGTTTCGTTCGTTTCGTTTCGTTTCGTTCGTTCGTTTGTTCTTTCGTTAGTTAGTTGGTTTTTAAAAATTCTGTCTTTTTTATATAAATATATTCTTGGGTGAAAAATGTAACATTCTTGGGCCGGCATTGATGGATACTGTCGTATATTATCTATTAGCCAGTTTTTTAACATAATACACAATTAAACTATAGATGATTTTAGACTGAAATTTTCATTAAATTAGGTTTAATAAACAAAAGAAGCAAGTTACACAATAAAAAGCTAATTTGTTGTTTAAAAGGATTTACATGTGTTTTGTGCTGATTATAATAAATAAAGTTGATTATATGTGTTCTAAGAAGAAAAAATTGAAACTAATAGAGACAAAATAAATAATAAAAATGATATAATCTAGTATCATCTGTTTTATTAATCGCTTATTGGTTATAATTATACGAGAATAAAAGATTATTTTCATTTATTTAACTATTTTGGCGTATATGTAAAAAAGGCTCAAAAAATAATACAAAAGTTTATTTGAAAAAACATAAATCTTTTATTATAAGATTTGGTGTTCAAATCAAATATCTTGTTATTTTGAAATATTTTGACTGTTCTAGATTATAAATTATAGAAAAAAAAAGTGGCCGCGTGAAGTCGCCTTAAATCAACTTTACGTCAACTCGTTTTCAAAAATCGTTTTTTAATAAAATAATATCTTGACCAATTTATTAATTCACAGCGTAAAGTAAACTTGTTTATGATGTGTATATATATAACTTCTATTCGCCGTCTCTACAAATGAAACATGGCGATGGCAGAACAGACTGTGCTCTGGCCGTATTTGTTTTATAAACTCTGAGAAAAACTGTAAAACTTGTTTTCCATACAGTTGAAAATTAAAAGCAGATAAAATAAAACACATTAAAATTATAAACTCAATAAAATTAAAGAAAAAGTAAGCTAAAGCACCGATCAGCCAAATCTTTGTACAAGAAATATGAAAGTGTAAAGATATCGCAGCGAGAAAAACTAACAAATAAAGGCAATCAAATAAAAAAACAGAACAAGATACATTCTTACACTCTAAGCGGATATACAGACACTTCAAAAAATTTTAAAATGGATAGTAATGCATGCTTCTCTTAGGTATAGTAGAGAATTTAAAGACGAAGAAATAATTATGATGTTTTTTTTCAACTCGGAAAAGCGCTTCGCAACTGGGTTTGAAACTTTAATAATGAACAATGTATTTAAAATCTGCAACACCGTCTCCAGTTGTTTGTTATACACGGTTGGTGTTTAGAAGAGTCTCTTTCGTTTGTTAT
>SBJP01000165.1:3090-24113 GCA_014805705.1 Cucumispora dikerogammari | reverse complement strand
GTATTCAAATGCTCTATTACTTTATTTTGCTTTATATTTTAATTCATTAATTAAGTCTCATGATCGAAAAATAATTAAAGTTTTTTAAGTGACATTACATAACAGCACTGAATAACTTCTTCTGTTTAAAGACTTCTACGATGATAAAGATACAGATATATCAGTTTACTCGAAACGAATTAACATTATATGAGGCTTTAAATTTTCAAACTCTCGTGGAAAAAAATTACACCTGACACATTTTTTATTATTTTGAAAAAAACAATAAACAAGAGTTTATGTCTGAAAAATTTTTTAATAATATTCAATTTTATTATGTAACCAATGATCAATGTTTAGTTATAAGCGACCATAGGGTTGATATTGAGAACAAATAAGATACACATCTCAGATATGATGAATTTAATTTATAATCGTTAGACAAAATTCTAGTTATCGGACACCTTACTGCGATTACACTTTATTTCGACTACACTTGATTGCACCTACACTTGATCGCGAAAACACTTGATCGCGAAAACACTTGATTGCACCTACACTTGATTGCACCTACACTTGATTGCGACTACACTTGATTGCGACTACACTTGATTGCGACTACACATGATCGCGAAAACACTTGACTGCGAGCACACCGAACACGAAGTCATTTATACGTAAGAACATTTGAAACAGAAGAGACTCATGGTTTTTTAAACTTTTTTTTATTTTCGAAATTAAAGCTTGTACTGATGTTTTACAAATAAGCTCCCGGTCTGTGTGTCTTTGAAATTAATGTTTGAAAAAAAAGACCACCGCCCTTGAGCATTTGTGTATTTTTTATTTATAGGTTGAATAAAATTTTAATATTTTCAGTGCCTTGGTGTTTTTCAAATTAAAGTTTGAAAAGAATAAAATATTTTAAACTCAGAGTATTTTCAATTTAAGAATTGAAAAACAATTATCTTTTTGGTGTTTGAGTACTTTTTATTTTGAGCTGTGAAAATGTTTAAAATTTTAGTGTTTTTTGTATTTCTGAAATAAATATTTAAAAAAAATCTTTTTTAGCTGATAGGAGTATTTTGGAAAATAAATCAAAACAAAATTATTGTTATCGGAACTCTATCTTTTGTGAAACCTAGTTTAATAGATTAACGTTTTCGAAAAAACGAGTTTTTTTTGACATAGTGTTTAAAAAAAATTAAAGATTGAATGAACCACTGTAAACTTACAAATTATAACTTTCAGAAAAACATGGCTTTTTTCAAAACTGAGTGTTTTTGAAATTAAAGTCTATAAAGTTTAAATTTTCGCGAACTTGAGTATTTTGAAAAGAAATATCTAAAAAAACACAGTTTTGATAAAGAAAAAATGTGTTTTTTAAATTAAAACTTTGAAAAAATTCAAACCTTACACAAACCTAGATATTTTTAAAACGAGACTTGAAAAATCTTAAAATGTATGTCGACCCGTGTTTTTTTTGAGTATTATATAGTTTTAAAAAGCTCTGAAGTTTTCGGAAAATCAAGTTTTTTTTGAAGTTTATGTTTTAAAAGACATTTTACTTTTTCGATGTCTTGGGTGTCGTTTTTGAAATCAAGATTTAAAAAAAGTAAGAATTATCTATGCGTGTGTAGCTGTGTGTTTTCGAGCTTAAGTTTACACAAAAAATTTAATATTTTTGCAGACTATGTACTTTTTTAATCAGAGTTTAAAAAATTTTCCACTATTTCTGAAAAATTTGATTTTTTTATAATTGGGGTTAAGAAAAAGTTTTTCGTCTTTTACTTCTCCGTGTTTTTTAAAAATTAAAGCTTGAAAAAACTATAATTGAGCTGCAAACTCAAATATTTTTGAATTTAAGCTTTGAAAACAACTAAATTTTTTCAAGAAAAACAGTTTATTTACTTAATATGGTCTGGCAGTCAAATGTCTTCACGATCAAGTTTTTTACAGTCAATTTTTTTTACGCTCAAGTGTCCTCGCAATCAATTGCTTTAACGGTTTAATTTATGTAAAGCTAAAGTGAAGAATTTTTCGAAACCATGACCCGTGACAGCAGAAAACTACACTGTCAGAAACTAGAATCTTATTTAAACCTTTATAGAGTTATTTTAATAGTAGTTAGCTTGCTTCCCAGATTAGAAAAAATAGTTGATATTAGAAAAAATAGTTGATATTAAAAAAATAAACTTGAAAAGCAAAAAAAAAGCTACAATAGAAATGATTATATAAATGAAAGACGTCTTTGAATTTTTATTTATTTTTAATTTTCAATATTTTACAATTTTTTTTGGCTTTTTTTTGTCCACAATATCGGATTTTTACTGTATATAGTCTATATACAAAAAGTCTAATAATAAAAACTTAAAAAAATAAGATCGATGTTAAATGGACATAAAATAAAAACAAATAATGATAAGCTACAAGAAGGTAACAGCAACGTTTTTTATTCTACTTTATTTTAGCTGCTTGAGGACGGCTTTTAAAAAAAAATTAATATATATAAAACTCGAATTATATTCTAATATCTAAGAAAAATTGTAATTAGAAAAACATCAATAAATATATCGCTGTATTTATAGTTTGTAAAATATTTTAATGCTGAAAGATTTTCAAAAAAAAACTCTCTTTTTTTTTAAATATGAGTCGATCCTTTGGTTTTCAAGAGTCTAATATACAAAAAAAGTGTTTTTTCAAATAACAGTCAGACATATAGTCGTTAATCAATTTAAAGAAATATTTCTTTTTATATCAGGTTTTGTATTCAAGTTATAAATATACTGCTGACTACAACAAACATTCAATGTGTTTTTCAATCAAACACCCTATTCGATAATTTATAATCAGAGTTTGCGTCTCCGTGCTTATTAACCAACATATAAAAAGATCAAAAACTCTTTACCTTTTTATGTGGGCGTGTTATACTTGTTTAATTTAGTCGAAACCATATAAAATAAATGATCGAAAAACTCGTCGGACAGATATAGAAATGATGTGATTAAATCTTCTTTAGTATTAAAATATAGATCTTTATTAAAATCATGTTATTTGCTATTTTTTTAAGTTTGATCTCGAATGTGTTGTTGACAGATAAAACTAACGATACAAAAGAATTAACTAAGATAAAAGAAAAGAACAAAAAAGATACACAGAGTACAAGTGATATAAATACTTCTGGTGGTGTAACTATTTCCTCTGAAGATCCGAACACTCGGGCTGTAATTATACATGGGACGAAACCTAGTGTTGTTAAAGAATCATTACAAAAAGACGAATATGTTAAAAACAAGCCACTTAATACATGCGACCCCATTATGCCTAAGAACACGTCTGATCCTTATGTAAGCTGAGATGTAATGTAAATAGTGTCGTAAATGAATAAAAAATTAATAATAACAAACTTTTTATTTTATATCATTTAAGTTCAATTAATATTAAACCCATTTTCTCGTATAGTTCAGGTTTTCCAATTATAATTTCTCGATCATTGACAACAACATTTCCTTCCATAAAATCAAACACCAATACCTGATTTAATAAACCAAATAAATAACCATCCGGAATTCTTTTAATACGAGTAACTATTGTATAAGAATCCTGTGTATAAAATAAATCTTTACAAAAATTGTGTCTGAAATATAAAACAACTCTAGCTTTTTCATTGGTTTCGGGGGTCAGTGTTTCGAGAATCTCTTTTTTTAAAATTTTTTTATTGTTTTCTGTTTTTGTGCTTACGAGAACAAATTGTTCGGTTTCCGGATTAAGGTGTAATAAGCTTTCAATTCGACCAACATGTCCAGGTTTAGGAACAATGTATATTGAGGAATTATCTTCAAAATATACACCACAAACACCGCTTTTCATTCGTAAACCCATTCCTTTTATAGCTTGTAAATATATTGAAAAAATTAAAAAGTCTTTTTTTATACCTGGGACTTTTATAAGTTGTTTGTTTTTAATATTTTTTCTCAAATCATTTATAATTGTTGTGGTGCTCATTTCTCTAAAAAATTTGTGGCTTAGTGATTCTTCTATAGGAAGTCGAGTCGCGGGGTTTTTATCTAATAATCGCCTTAATAAGTCTTTTGATTCTTCATCTATTTCGTTTTTGAACGTTAATGGGGACTTACGTATCTCTTTATATATATCGGCAGCTGTTGATTTAGAAAAAGGCGGTGTTCCTATTAACATGACATACAAGGCAATCCCCACACTCCAAATATCAACTTCAAACGAGTGTCCAGTACTTAAACCTTCTTCATTTATTTTCCTACCGCTAGTAAGAACTTCCGGTGCAATATAATTAGGCGTCCCACATATTGTAGTTTTCTTCTCACCGGAAGATACAAGTGCCGCTAAACCAAAATCTCCAATTTTAATATTCCTTTCTGAATCCATTAATATATTACTTAATTTAATATCTCTATGTACAACACTATGCGAATGCATATAAATTAATGCTTCAAATATCTGTTTTCCTAAACGTTTTACTAAATTTTTTGAAAATCTACCGTGTTTAGTATTTTTTAATAAATCACTTAATGAATGGGGCTGACACAATTCAAGAACTAAAAACACATAATCACAATTCACTATTTCAATCATATCCTTTTGTTTAATTTTAGTAGGCAACGACTTCATAGAAAATGTTCTATAAAGTTTAACAATTCTTTCATGATTTAAATTACTTTGTATTAAAATTTCGCTATCGAGTTTTTTAAGTGATTTTTCAGATAAGTTGTTAATATTAACAGATTTAATTGCAACTTTTTCATTAGTTGATGTATTTATTGCCTCAAAAACGACTGCAAATGCGCCTTTCCCGAGTGTTTTAATAAGTTTATATACAGTATTATTTTCAGAATCAATAATAGTGTTCGTTTTTAACATGGCCCAGTTTTTATTTTTATAGATGAACTCGTATATATTTTATAAGGAATATTTTCTATAGCATTAAAAAACTGATACAAGTTTTATTTGTCAGTTTTGTAGTTTAATTATAATTATAATTGAAACCAAAATATTATAATATGTGAAATTATATAGAAAAATTTTTCATGGGGCGGTTATACATTTAAAGACGAAAAACTTAAGTTTTCTATTTTAATTTATAAATGTTTTAAAATAAAAATTCTAGTAAATAACACAGAACGTTTTTAATATCTTATGATTATACACGTTTTAAAATAAAAATATAGTAAATAACACAGAACGTTTTTAATATCTTATGGGTTTTTGGGATTTGATTATAAAAAAATTTTACGATTTATTTTTTCCACTTTGTTTAATGTTTGTAAGTTCTTTATTGTTTTTTGTTTGTAAGTTCTTTATTGTTTTTTGTTTGTAAGTTCTTTATTGTTTTTTGTTTGTAAGTTCTTTATTGTTTTCGGTATTTTTAAAAAAGGCTCTTTAATATCAAAAGAGGGCTGTAAAATTTTTAATGTCGTTTTAATTTGGAGTTTTGATTTAATAAGCGATGTATAAACAATAAAAATTAGATTCCTGTTTTTATTTTTCAAGCGTTAAAACACTGTATATCTTTTTATATTATAATATTTATATTTAAAGACGTGCTCAGCTTAAATAGATTTCTAGGTTTCAAAATGAGACAAATAACGTCATCAACAAAAACGAAAACTAATTATTAAAACATTATATTTTTTTATATAAACACTTGAGACTTATATTAGTTATTTGGGAGGGAATGAAAATGTTTTTTGTTTTTTAAAATTATTTAATTAAATCGTTTTAAAAGGTTTTTTTCATTAAATTTTTTTATATTTTTTAAAAAACTCAAAACAGCGAAGATAGATTTTAATATAATTATGTTTTTAAAATAAATATAAATCTATCTGCTAATCTCATTGTATTTGATAAATAAAGACTTTATTTCTTTAAGTTTTGTCTTTTTTTTAGTACATTTTGTTTCAGTGACAATACAAGAATCACAGAAAAAATTGTTGATTTGAGAAATATTTCTCTTTTTTTTAATTGACTATTTTCTATGTTTATTGCAGTAAACAAAACTAAAACTTATTTTTTTAGCATATATAATAATTAAAGAATAATTGGTCTTTCTTAATAAATCACTTATATGAAAAAATACACATAATTAACATGTGTTCTTTTGATATAGTTGATTATAATAATATTTTATTATATATTTTTTTTAGGCTACAAATTTCGCCCCTATCATAATTGAATCAAATTATAGTAAAAACGTGCGAAAAAATAAACATTTTTTTTATACAGAATGCAATTTTTTTAATTGAAAACGATTTATGGTTTTACTTATGTGATATGCGAATGTTCTTATTATACGATTGTTGATGTTTTCTAATATACTGAAACAGAAATTTTTTTTATAATCTTATCAGCTATGTTTCGTTTTATTTAATGGATATTTATGTTTCAAAACTAGTGTATAATTCAATGTTATGTATGACTACATAGTGGGTTGAATGTCCTTAAAGTTATTAAAAAAAAGTTTTCCAAGTTTAATACGACACGGCATGTCTCAATTATTTTTCTTGTCGTAATAGAACTCTAACTCGTGTATGTAACAATGATAAATCTCTTTTATAAACGTTAATCAAAATTTATTTAGCTAAATAACGATATTGTAATATTTGTTTATTGTTATAAGAGAGTTTAGAAATTGAACCAAGTGTATAAATTATCAACTGCAACAAAACTTGCTTAAACATATAAATTTTTTAACGAAAATAAGAATCGTCGAAAAAAAGTTGTACTCAGACTTTTTAAATACATTACGTAATGTATAATTATTACATGATCACTCGGCAAGCATGTATTTCTCTTTAATTTTAAGTATACTATCTAATAAAAATTATCTCAATCTATGACGTAAAATAAAAAAAAATCTTTTTTTAAAAGCCACAAGTATTATTTAATTAGATACACAGCGTCAAGTATATAGTCGTTATGATAAGTATATATTTTTCGAAGGCTGTAATTTACAAACAAACTAGGATCGATAAATTATCAAATTTCATAAGGCGTATTTGGTCTTTATTTTTTATGTTTATATATACAAGCTTTTTCTATTACACATATAAATGTATTGGAAAAAAATTATATTTAATTACGAAAACTATAAAAAAACAACTCCTAAAATATTTACTTTTAAAATATTGTGTCTGTTTTTTTGCTGAAAAAATTTTATTTTATATTTTTTTCAAAAAATACGCGCGATCTATACATGTATATAGATCCTATAAAAAAATGACTGTAAAATAAAAAACTTTTGCTTAAGGTATATTTTTTGATCCAATAATGTTTTTTTCTACTGTAAAATATTATATTAGAAATTAAGCCCTGCTTTAAAAAGCATAATGTTGTGACAATATTATAACAACTGGAATATTGTAAATCTGCTATATATAATATAAAAAGAATAGAGCGTCTATATTATAAATGAATTTTTTTCCCTAGAGCCTACAGCAAAAGAAAAATTTTTTATTATAAATTGACAGAGCGACCTGAAAAAAATGTTTATATTTCGAAGGCTTAATAAAAAATAATATATTTACTTTATATAGAGAAACTACATTAGACAATTTCTTAATTAAAAGCTTTTAAATCGTACTATCGTGTTTCAATTAATATTTTTTATAACTTTATTATATTTTTGATTCACTTCTGATTTAAGTTTTAAACAAAACAGACAAAAACGTAAAAGTTTTTTTTTAAAAATACAATCCGAGTGTGATTTTTAGATATTCAAAGCTTGTCTCTCTAATATAAATGTTAAAATAGTTAACACATAAAACTGTTAAACAATGATTGTCTTTTTTTTGAACAAACTACAAAATAAAACTTTCGAAAAGAAAGAAAATTCTAGCAAAAAAATCAGATAAAAATAATAGGTTTATTTTATATTATAATTTAACTTTATATAAACAGTTCTCTTACAGTCAAAGTAATGTCCCATCAATATAATTTACGTATCCAAATAGATAATCAATAAATAGGCTTTTATTACCCCTAGAATTAGCATATCTTCCAGGTAAAGCATAGTTATTCAAGGTATAATCCCTCTTTTCACACAAATTTCCATTAATAATTAAGCCATAATCGAGACTTATTTTCTCTTTTTCAGCCGAGAAAAGTCCATAATAAACCATTTCCGTTATCTCAGTGCTCGCAAAATATTCTTCATTCATTATATTATCATTCATGAATTCTCGTAAAACTTCCCCAGGCAACCTCATAAATGATAAGATTAGATCAAATGAAGAACAAACGAATTTATATCGTTTATCATATTTATCAGTACTTTTCTGTTCAGTCGGAGTATAAAAGTTATTTCCTTGGGTTAACACAATATGTTTATATGGAATTATAGTTAGAACATGTAGATGGGATAACATATCTATTGCAGGGCTGTTTACTTCAGTTACTTCTTGACTCTTTAAAAAGTTTTGAAGTATCTCCTGTTCTAAAATGGAAACATTAAGAGAAATTTCATCAAATTCTGTTTTTTCTTTTATCTCAATATTATGCGCATTACAAGTGTGTCTTTTTGCTGTAAAAACGCATAACATGTTTTTTACATCAGTTTCGACCTTAATTCGTTCAAAAAATGATATATTTTTGTCGAAATGCTCTTCGTATCTGTACAAAATAATTGCCCTTGAAATACCTAAAGATATAAAAAGGAAAAGAAAAAATGAAACAATTGTGAGTTTATGATACACTTTAAGAAATAAGTTCATGGTGTGGGTGCTGCCAAAGAATTTTGTTTTTTAATATATTTTATTTTTTATATACTTTATTTTAAATATACATTTAAATGTATAGTTTATTATATATTTAAGTCGCCAGTTTGATATATAAAAGAAATATTATTATTTTTAATCAATTTTCATTAAAAAAAACGCATTAAATGTTTATGATTCTCTTTAATATAATAATAAATAAAAAAAAATTAATTAAAAATAAACAGAATTAAATGAATATCCATGCAAATCCTTTATTTTATGAACACAATAATCTGCGCAACGGAAGCTCAACAGTCACGTTTCTCTTCCATTGGAAATTGTCTACAGAACATAAGAACTCAAATGAAACCCGCATTGCAGAAACTATCTCCAGTTTGTAAAAAATTTAAAGACGGTTATATTTTCTTAAGAGACAAGTATAATGACTTTGTAGAGCGAATGTATGAGAAAATAATGTTTGGACCCGAACCCACTCAACTTCACAGTAAAACAGCTGCTGAAAACTATAAAAAGATAATTGAACAATTAAAAGAGACTTTAGAGAAAATTCAAGCAGGAAATGAGGAGAACTTAGAGCAAGAAAATGAGGCCAAAAAAGAAGAGTCTGATAAGCAACAATCAAAAGAAGAAGAAAAGACTCAAGAAGGAGAGGATAAGATGGAGGAAAGTGGCATAAAAGAAAAGGATAAAGCGGATTTGTAAAAGAGGCCTAAAAAAAGTAAAGAAGAAATTCCTTTAATTATTTAAATAATTTTTCTATAATCGATTTTTCAATTTCATCAATTTTTCCGGGAATTATAAGGGAATGAAGAGGGCTTCCAAAATCCCTCATTCTTAGATTTTTAATGGAATCAAAAATAATATTTTCTGTTTTTGTTGCAAATCTACAAATTACAAATAATTTTGTGTCTTCGTCTAATAAACTGTAACCGGTTAATTTTTCCAATGTTAACAGTTGTTCAATCGCAGTGTTTGCGCGCATAAACTTGTTGTTTTTTTTATCTAAGAAATATTTATTTGTCGCATAATCTTCAGCCTCTGTATTTAAAATGTATTTTTCCAATTCATATGAATTCAACTCATTTTCCATTTGAATATCAAGTAGAACTAATGTATGTAAACCCACTTTCTTATTGTTTCTTAAATAGTCATAAATTGAGGTTGGTTGAAAACCCTTTGAGAAAAAGGGTAAAGAGATCGTTCTACCGAAATTATAACTGTAAAGCCCTACACAACCAATTACATTTTGTATTGAACAGTTATGAGAAACAGTAATGTCAATATTTAAATCTTTACATCTTTCTAAAAGATCGAGATGAGTTGTTGCAAAAAACGGGGTTCCCACAACTAATAAAGAAATGGTATCGGCTTTGCATATTTCCAGAAATGTCGAGCAACTTTCAATTATGTGTCTTTGAAGAGGAAGAATTTTCTTTTTTATTAATTTTTGCAATTTAATTAAAGATTTTTGAGAATCGATATCTATAATACAAGTATAAGCCTCTAAAAAAACATACTTTGATTTTTTTAAAACTTTAATCTTCGAGTATTGAACATCTAAAAAAGACTTGAGACCTACGCCTATTATGTGTAACATGATATATTGTTTTTATGAAAAAATTTTAAGCCTTCAAAACATTTATATTTTAAATGTAATGACTATTGTGTTTAACAGACACATTAAAAAGCCATAACCTATATTCAGAGCGTTATGAAGTTCAATGAAAGAAATATATTTTACAAAAAATTAAAAAAAAGATCGAGAAAATTAAAAAACTTTTACTCCTTTGAATTGTTGACACGATGAAATCCAGCGAAAATGTCATTTATATCAATAAATAAGTTGCCAACTCCTGTTTCTAAAAACCTTTCCATTGCATCAGACGCTTTTGCTACATGAGATTTAAATTCAGATTCAAATTTATAGTCTTCGTTTTTTTGATAAGCTTTTTCTGATTTGTATTGCATATCTTTACATTCATTCCTAGCCAAATCAACTTGTTTACAGGCGTTCAAAGCTTCTTCTATCCTTTGAATTATTAGGGTCAATTCGCTATTTAACGCTCTCTTTTTCTCATCAATTTCTCTAACCGTCTCATTTAATGATTTTAATCCTTGAATATTTTCTAAATTATCCTCATTTTCTGATACATCAAGCCCTATTTGTAAATAATTACCAGTTTTTTCTTCTACAGTTGAAGACTTTGATTTACTCACTTTACCAATCATAGTTTTGAATGATTTTGTGTAAGATGAGCTCTGATCGTATCCTTGGAACCATAAAAGAGAAGGCTTAAGTTTTTGTAACGTTTCTCGCAAAGCTTTATATTGATTTTCTATCTTGATGTAGCCTTGTGAAAGCTTAGTGTGCTTGAATTCCATTTTAGATATTTTACGCATCCATCTGTCGACGTTCATGGGGATTTATATAAGTTATTTTTTTTGAATTAAAAAGGGAGTTTTTTGGTTGCTTATTTTACAGTCTTTAATTTATTATTAACAAAGGAGTGTAAAGGATTTTTTTTAGTCAGCAATTAATTAAATATTGACTAAAGAAGCAACAAATAAAACATATAGTAAAATTATTATTTATAAGATTTTGTAGTGTGTTTGTTGACTGAAAATACATATTTTAGAAAATAAGGAAAAAAAAAATACATATCTTATAATAATATGTATTTATCTGATTTATATAAACTGGAAAAACATCTAAACAGTTTTAATTGATAGATGGTAATTAAAATATAAATCTTTTCATTAATATATCTCTTTGTATTTAATTAATAAAAGAAATAGTTTTTAATTTTGACTATTTGATTACAAAATATATTATATTTTTTATATTATATATGAAAAGAAGAAAATAAAACCAAATATATTTAGTTTTTTTATTGGGCTATGCTTCAATTTACAATTCAACGATCTTTTTTTATATGTGAAAAATCGAAAGAAGTTTTATTATAAAATTATAAAACCTTGTCTGAGAAAAACAATATTTAAAATTATTGATTTGAAAAAATTTTGTAAATAATTTTTCCAATTATAGAGTATAAATATTATAGAAAGGAAAAGTGTTTTATTTTGGCAAACAAAGAGTTTATATTATTAAATATGATTTTTATTTCTATTTTATAGCGAGTTTTTTACGTTAAATAATTGATTTCAGTATAATAGATGATTGTATTAAGTGAATGGCCGCTTAAAAACGAATTATTATAGGTTTTAATAAAAACGAAGCTTTTTTAAAAACAAATTGTAGTCACATAATCTGTATTAGAAATACGCGTTAGTTTATATGCAATAAAATGAACAAAAATAAAGTTTTACAATTTGAAATCTGATTGCGTTTTTTGTTTTATCGTCAGTGAAGCCTAGAAAAAAGGTGCCCGAACACATAAATTATTGTTTTTAATATAAAACTGTTACGAATCTAGCTAAAGTAATAAGCCGCGATTGCTATAGGTCATTTTTTTGAGCAGCTTTGTTTATTTTGACAGAAAAAAACTTTTTGTAAAAAGTTTTTTACGATGATTTAACTCAATGCTCTTAATATATTGTAAATTTTTGTTAATTTTGTAATTGTGTAGATGATATCTTAAGTGTTTTTAGAATCTATTTTAGCCTTTTCTTGCTTATTTTCTTTTTTTTAGTAATTTTCACTACTTTCCTGATGCCCTAATAACTATATTAATCAAAATGCAATAAAAAAAAGGATAAAGAAACTCTATAAAAATCAAAGTTGCCCCAAAACGTTTGATTCCGCGCATATATAAACACAGTTATAATCATTAAGCGCCAGCTTGTTTAATTTAAAGACTCGAGTCTAGTTGATTTTGTTTTATATTAGTATAATATATATTAGTATTTTAATGAATGAAAAAGGTTTATTAAAAATTTTAATAATTCGTTTTGAAAAAAACAGATTATGATCTATTGACTTTCTGTTGTTCTGTTGCTGTTTAAAACTCTGTTTTTAAAGAAAGGCTTTTTTTTATTAAACTTAAATTTTGTTATGAAACGTTCCTTAGAGGGGTTTTTGTCTTGTTTTTACAGAAACAAAGAGACTTAAACGCTGTTTATGATAATTAAAGTTAGACAAAGGTTATTTTTTATTTAACTGATTATGAATTAATCCACTATTAATGTGATTATTGATTCAACATAAAGAAATGAAGTTACGTGTACAGGTTTCTACTTTTTTATATATTCGATCAACAAATAAACTAGCGCATATAAAATAAAGCCAAGTATCAACAATACTAAATTCTTTATTTTATCAGAGCTGACTTACACTCTTTCAAGATATCAATTTACAATTACTAGATTCGTTAGCTTTTGTCTACAGTGAAGTAATATAAATATCGTCGTTGGTGAACGCTGACTTTTATTAGGATATTATCTCATATTATAATGACATTACATACAGTGTACAAAAAAAACCTATATTTGTTTTTTTTATTTTTGATAAATATTAGAAACGTAAAAACAATACAACCTTGATTTCAACTTGTCGATTATAAAAAACGAGAGTATTTAAAAGTCTCTATGATTTAGATAATTAATATTAAAACTTTTTTAGTGTTTAAGACATTATATAAACACTATACTCAATAATCAGCATATTCGCCGCTCGACTTAAAGCCTTATTTATTTGGTTAAAAGTTAACTTTATATATCTATCACTCGACAAGTTGATATGTTTTTTCATATACTAAACACATAAGCTAATAAGCTAGTTTTTCTTTTGAAACCCATTTATCCCGTCATTTTTGTTTGATAAACGCTCTTATTTTTCTATAGGATTTAAATATGAGACAAAAGTGGGAACAGGCTGATATATTTATATTATTACGTAGGAGATGTTTCTTAGTATAATCGGAAATGTGCTTTGGGGCACTATTCCCATTGAGGTTTATATGAAATTATATTGTTTTTTCGGCTTAATCAGATAATTTAAAGTTTAAAAGACCTAACAGACATATATATATGCATTACATCTTCAAAGACTTTGAGAAAACTCACATCATATATCGAAAACTACTCACATAACATAAACGGCTGTTACAGAAATTAACCGTGTTATTGATCTTTTTTCACGACGCTGTCACCTGTTTTTTTCTAACAAAAGATTGTCGTCTATATTTTTAAGATTGAGTTAGTTCTTTAAAAAAATATTCCCTGAACTAGAAACGATAATTTTTGAAAGATTTTTCTATACAAACACCACGACAGTATTTTGAAATCTTAGTAACTTTAGTTTTGAGGGAATTTTTTTCTCATAATATCAATTGCTTATAAATAATGATAATGTGGTGATTACATTTACTTTAGCTATTTCATTAGTATTTCTCGCAATTTTTTTCTAGACCAAATAAATTATTTTTTTTAAACAAGTTATGTTTATTTTGATCTGCTAACTTTAGTTTACACGCAAAACTACTTTTTATTTTTATATTACAGAGATTAAGACGTACTCTTATAAAAATAAGATCGAAGTGTATGAAATCTATAATTCACGGCGTTATATCTCGTTTTTAGAGCTTCTCCTAAACGAGTTTTTTTATGATATATTTTTTTTTTATTTATAGCAAAAATATTTTCGTGTTTGATTATAATGTATTAAATCAAAAGTTTTGCAAAAAACTTGTCGATTATTAAGTTCATGTTAAATGTTCGTTTTTTTTTCAGAATCTTATAAAAAAATTTTTAAAAAACGACGTAAAATGTTAACGTTTTTTTTTAAATTGTTTATTTAAAATAAAATATTTCCATTAATGGTGACATCAGTTCTGTTTTTACACTGTATATTAAATACCAACAAAATAGAAACTCGTTTTAATTTCGTAAACGATAAATGTGTCTTATATAAATGAAAAATAAATATAAATCTCTAATATATGGCGTAGTAGGGTAAACTGTTTTTTTTTATATTAAAAAAAATTTTTTAAATTTTTTAGCTACAGTCAAATTTATAAAACTTGTCATTTTTTGTTTAAGGAAATTGTGGTTTGAAACAAAAAAGAAAATTTTAGAAAAACAAAATTATTCACAAAAAAGCTTTACTTTTTAATTAAGTAGTTTAGAAATGAAGCAATAGTCGTAATGTTTCAAGGATAGTGTGTTTTCTATAGTCTTTAAGCTTTTGATGTCTTCCCCACAAGATTGACTGTTTTCAAGAAAATCTCTTTTAGTGTATAAAAATTATTTATTGTCTTTTTTAAGTTTTCATAATTTTAACTGCTTTCAGTTCTTAAACTATCTCATCAACTTCATTATCATTATTTTTTTTAAAGAGAAGCACATCGTCTGCTTCATCTAATATAAAAGCACTACGCTCGAGTATATTTCCGCAACATTATTTTGTTCGGCTAAATATAAAATGTATATTTTTTGCAGAAAACCACATAGTTTTTTATCTAGATTACCGGGCCTTCGACATATACATTATCAAAGTTATATCTGACTTTATTTCAACAATTTTTAATGCTTTGAGATCACATCAACCCACGCCTACTAATGTATATTATTGCAGCTTTAATATTGATCGACTTGTAAAACTCACCTGCACTAGTATTTTCTCTGAGACTTATAACAATTTTTTTTATTTGATATTTATAAAACATAGCTTTAAAACTACGATTTATATCGCTATCTAAAGGCTGAGTCTGTGACGTCGAATTTTTAGATTTAAAAAACAAGTTTTATATCACTTGGCCTGTATGTTATTTTATGAGCGAATCAATTGTTCAACAATAATAGTCTAATTTTTTTGTTTTTATTTTTAATTATCAAACTTCATTAACCACTCAATAAACAAACAGTTTGTCATCCATATCTTTTGATTTCTTTTATATTGAGCAAAAAATTTAACAACAGATCTTTTAAAACAACCAGGGTTTTTGAATTTATCAAAAACAATCGATAAAGTTTTGTCAAACCCTTGTTTATTTATACACAACAACAAAGTGGCCCTGTCTTTATATTTTTCGTCTCTCTAGCTTATTTTTGTTAACAGCCCACAAGAGATCACTGTATTATAAAACAAATCTGTTTCATTACAATTATAT
The DNA here is from genome assembly GCA_014805705.1 of Cucumispora dikerogammari. Classification (NCBI taxonomy): domain Eukaryota; kingdom Fungi; phylum Microsporidia; genus Cucumispora; species Cucumispora dikerogammari. The sequence continues at coordinate 8,320 of SBJP01000165.1, read as the reverse complement.
ATTTCTAATGATTTGTAATTGCGCATTTTTGCTTCAATGCAATCATACCTTTTTGTAAAATCAACATTTAACAATTTAAAATCTTCTCCGATAATATTCTTTCTCTGATATTATTTTCGAATTTAAATTTATCTAAACTTCTCGTGAAGCTTTTGAATGTTTCAATCAAACGATTTTTGGCAATTTCAATTGCTGTTATCAACAGAATTTTATCAGATAACACTCCATCTTCTGCTTCTATCACACCCACTCATTTCATTAACTTTGGGTCTATTGTTCTAACCTCTGGATCTCTTCTAACATTTTTTTGTCTACGTTCTCAGCTACGCATTTATTAATTTAGTCTTTTGTAAAACAAAATTGGGATTGATTTTTTGCAATAGATTTTTTAAATTTAAAAACGAATTTTTTAGCCACTCAGGTGTGTGGTGTCTTTGGAAACTGTAAGCAGTACATTATACTTTTTCATTTTTCTTCGATCGTTAAATTTTTATTTAAAAAACCTGTTTTTTTGATGAGTGAAAAGTGACAAGTTTTAGAAAGTGAAAAGTACTAGAAAAAAATTAGAAAAATAGTGAAAAACAAGAACTTAGTGTCAAATTTTAGAAAACCAACTCTTAGAAGTGGCAACTCTTATGAGGTTTCACTGTATATGTTTTTGTGGTTTTTTAAAAACCGAAAGACATATTTTTGATAAATTTAAAAGTCGGAAAATTATATTTTTCGTTAATTTTAAATCGGAATTATGTTTTTGTGAAATTGGAAAAGACGGCTTGTTGATTAAACCGTTAACCATGTTTAATCTGGTAATTGTTTTTGATATATTAAATGTGACGTGATGTTCCGAGCTTTGAAAACAACAACAATTACTGAGTATTCTTAATTAAAATGTTTTACGTATTTTTTTTGCTTGTTTGATAAAAGTTAAACACAAAGCTGATTGTGTAAAAAAGAAAAGAGAAAAACATAACAATAAAAAGAATTTTCTTTTAACTGAAGTAACTTCCGTATTATTCGATATAGAAACTTTAAATATTAACGATCATTTTATATTATTGTTTTTTGAGACACGTTTTAAAATAAAATCGACGTAAAAACAAAAAACTTAAAAGTTGATAAGAAGAAAAAAAGTTTTTATTTGTTTAACGGTTTTATTGGAATTTTTTTTTAAAGAAAAGATAGGGCCTGTATTCCCATCACTTTTTTTGAAAACAGACGATGTGTTTTGTGATCAAACCTTTTCTTTTTTTAATGCGATTCTCTTTTGTTTTCAAATATGTAATAAAATCACACTCTGTGTCGCTATTTTCTTCTTAAATCACCTTCTGCTTAATTATCAAAAATTTTTGTATTTCTAAACGCAGCGAATAACACTAAGACACATTGCCCAATACATTTGTATTGGGTTTATATTGATTAATCGTAAGCGTTTGACGTCTTTAGAGCGGGTTCTATGATTGTTTTTGTTTCACTTAATCCAATAATAAGAACATTTGTTGCACTCGAAGCTCGCGATTTCTAATTTCGATAGAAGAAAACGCCTATAATATATTTGAGAACTATTTTTAACAGCAGAATAGCATATATAATTTGTAGGGAAAGTGAAAATCGCAAACTGCTGATTTTTGTTAATTGTGTTTATCGTGGACATTTAGGACAAAGTTTTGTTTTATTATAAGTAAAATAAGACGCGACAAAAGAGGCTTGTAGTTTTTTCATCGATAAAGTAGATAAAAACGTAATGTTTCAGGTTTAAATGCTTTAATAAATAAGTTTTTGTTACGAGATTGTCATAAGCTGAAATTCAAGAACATTATATATAGACTAAAATCTGGAATTCAGTCTAACAAGACGTGTATTTTTTGATAAGTTAAATATTTTATCGTTTTTATACTGAAAATGTGAAACTAATGTGTTTTAAGTCTGTATGTTTTTATGATAAATCATATATAGTGAATACAACAGGTAAGTTGTTTTTTAAACATTAATAAAAAAACATGTCGCCAGTAGTGTAAAAGTGATATGAAAGTTTTAAAAAAAACATAAGCAACCAAATTGCCTTTTAAAAAACCAAAGCTTGAAGAAAAATAAATAAAAATGCTTTTCAATACTGTTTTACCAAGTCTTTGTCTTTTAAATACAATTTATTTTCAACAGTGCATTTTCCAAAACACTATCAGACTGCATTATTATTTCTTGTGTGTTTAGATAGTTTTTGTGTTTACTTGAAAAATGAAAAAAAAAATTTTCAAAAAAACACTGAGTGTCAAAAAATGATTGTAAAAAATTGACTGGTGTATAGTTTTTTTTATATAGACACCGATATCGGTTTTTTATAGTTAAAAACCGAATAAAAAAGGCTGTATATGAATTTATTTTGAAATAACGACTTTTGTTCTTAATAGACTTGTATTTTGTTGATATTCACTTCTATTTTTAAGATAAGATTGTGAGAAAACTGTAATTTTATTATTATTTGGTTCAACAGGTTTGTTTTCATATATTTTATACCGGTTGCACAAAAATTTAACACATCGGTCTACACTTTTTTTCATAATAATCAGCGAAAAAAAACAATACAGAAATCCAATATATCAACTATGTTTTTTATCGTGTTTTCAGTGTTTGTATTTATTAAAAAAATACGTTGAAAACTTTTAATTGTTTTTTATATTATTTAAAGAAAAAAATTTAAACCAATATAGTTTCTTGTAGATCAACGGTAAATCAAAATCATTCAGGAAACTTGTTTTTGTAAAACCTACTCAGAATCGAAGCTTTAAAAAAAAAATTTACATTATTGACAAGCAATTGTCTTAATAGCGTTGTTTTTTAAAACTCAACTTCATTTTTTTTTGACGTCTTTATTTCAGTTTATCGCTTGTTTTTGCTCATTTTTTTGTTTTCCACATTTCAATAAACACTTTCTTTAATAAAAGTCTAATTTTTTTAATTGTCTCAATAAAATAATATAAACCTTAAAACTTAACTGGCTACTTACACACTTTCTTCATTATTATTTTAAGTAAAGAAACTTCTATTATAAATTAAATAAGGAAGAATAAATAAAAAAAGACTAAGCTATCATATACTGTTTTTTAATGTTTTATTTTTAAAACGACGCAAACACGATCTTAAAGCTATTTATTCAGGTAAAAGTTTTTAAAACGAACCAAGAAATAAATTTAATAGGAAAAGAACTAAAAGTTTAACACGGGCTTCTTTTATTAATAAAAATAATCAATCGATAAATAGTTGTGAATTAAAATTTTTTGGTTACTCTTTACTAAAAAACTTTTTCTTAATGTAATTACAACAAAATTTTCTTTAATTAAGATAATAGCAGGGGATGTGTATAAGAAAAGCTCTTAATTTCTTATTCCAACAAAACAGGGTTTTAAAAATATAATTTCTTTATATCCTAAAATTTTTTAAAAATATAATTTATTTATATTCAAGTGTAAAAAAAATTACACATTACAAAATCCTTTTCTAGTTTTAAAGATTTGATAAAAAATTTTGCCGTTAACTAAACAGATTGTTTATAGAGGCTTTAAAAAAAACACTCTTCAAACATTACTTTGTTTTCTTGAGAACACAAATTTTCAAAAAGTTTTTATAGTAGTTTTTTTAGACAGTTCTGGCTTTTGATTTATCTTTATAAAAATCTTAAAGTTATCAATCTAACGAAAATGTTTTTTTTTCTTCATATTAAAAACAAATCTTTGAATTAGATGAGGTTCAAAAAAAACTGAAAAACACAACGTTAACAGAAATGATGTTTTTTAATAAATTTTTTTTCATATCACAACATCACATGTACAGTGAAAAAATAAATCTTTTTTTATTACTGTTCATTAAACAAAAGATTCGCGTAGTAGTAAAGTAAGAAGAAATTTTTGAAATCAAAACGTTTTTGTTTTTTAATTTCATCTAAAATGTCTTCGTTGAAGAAAGTTTTTTTAGGTAAAAGCTGTTCTACTGAACTAAGGCTTTCATACAGCCCAAGCTGTTCTAAACGTTATGCTAAAAACCGCATGAGCTCATAAAAATATTTTACTTTCTAATTAAGATCAACGATGCTTTTATTTTAATTAACTTAGTTCTTTTGAAAACACATTCGCTGTCTTCGATTTAAAAGACAATGACAACGCGTCGTTAATAAATCGTTACCACTAATTGACATCTCACAAATCATTTTTTGCTTTTCAGTTTTAAAAAAAAAATTTTGTTCTTTCGAAGACGCATAATCTGAAATAAAATTTTTTTTTCTTACTCAGTAAAAACAATCCTTCAATAACATGTATGTTTCTAAAAGTCTAGAATATTTCGATAGATATCAAACCAAGACAGCTCTGATAAACAATACCATCTCTTAATCAACTCTTGGAACTGTAGGTTTCTTAAGTTATATTTTTTTGGTCTTTTGAAAACATATTCTACTTAATAACTGTACTATGCAGTTTAAAAAATTTTGTTTATTTTTCATATAATAGATGGCGGCTTTGATTTATCTCTTAAGAAGCATTAAGACATTTATATTTCGGCTTCTGTGTGCAATTTTATATGAGAAAACAACAACCAGCAATAAAGTAATCTGGTTATATTATTCTTTATTCTTAATCAAACATTATCAAACTCTTGATTAACTTTACAGTGCTCGTCGTGTTTTTATATTACTCATATAAACACAATATTTAACTGTTCTAATATTTTAAAAAACAAAATTTTATAGTCGATTGGAAACCAGGATTTCATTATATAAAATTTAATATAGTTGTGAAAAACGTATATGTTATCTTGTCTTTATACTGTTTTGTACTCTTACAAACAAGCGAACTATTTTTAAAAAGGTCTATCTTTTAAAAAATACAACTTCGTTTTAATTATATATTGAAATGAAAGCATGTTTTCTAACATATACATATATATCTCGTACAATCCAGTAAACTTTTTTTAGCTTTCGATGAAAAACATGTTCATCAAAAAACTTTTATCTCTGGTAGATTATTAGATTTTAATTCCGTGATATCCGTTAATTTTCTGTAATTTCTGTATATTACATACTTGTGTATTTTGTGTGTGTCTTCACAAGTGATCTTTATGTTGCTGACACCCTATATACATTCATAAAATAAAAACTTCTTTATTAATCTCGTCTCATTAACTTCAAACCTTAAATATAGCTTAATATTTTACAACAAGTTTTTCTTGTTGTTAATTTATTCTT